>VZTM01026704.1:235-24938 GCA_013400555.1 Jacana jacana | reverse complement strand
ATATTCTTGTATATTTCTTACTAGTACTAAATTCAGTACTTAAGTCCATCAGAAATTACCAGCAGGTTTTGTCTTCTTTCCCAAACTACAAGATGTAACTAAACCCACTTGTCAGCTACAGTCTGGTAGTTTGGGGAGGTTCTGGGGGTTTGTGGTTTGGTTTTTGAGGGGCTGTGTGTAATAAATAGTTTCAACTATTTTTAGTACCATATCAAATGTCCCATGGCGTACATTCAAAACCTCAGAGCTGGGATCTTGATTACAGGTGTCAGAAGACCACAGGACGGTTTTGTATGGGACTTGTGGGAAGATCTTGGACTTGGTCAAATGTTCTCTGCTGTCTTCTTGTTCTGATATTGCTTTGCTCTGTCAAAATGATGCACCCATTGAACCATGCTCTGCAACAACTTTGCCCCTACACAGTAGGCACTGAGACTTCTCTCCCATCACAGATGGATCTCCTGTCTTTTCCATTCCCACCCCCCTGCCTGATGCTTAGTAATTTCCAGTGAACCAACTTTTGGCAACCTTTCTGTTTCCTCACTGCAGTAGTTGAACCTTTGTATGTTATGTTTGAAGAATGCATGGTAAACTTGGATTAAAACATCAGTCCAAAATGAAGAAAAAAAAATTCCTCATCCTGATAATAGAAGAAGAAGATGTGTCAGTGGCAAGATCCTTCAAAAACAAATAAAGATACTCAACAGAATAGATTAAATTGGCTCAGCTTTCAAAATTTTATTTTAACCTTTTTTTTAACCTTTTTTTTTGTCTCTAAAGTTGCTCTCTAATTTTCATGACTGGAAAGCATCTATAATTTCCATTGAAGGGGATATAATTACTAGTGTTTATCATCAAGCAGAGTTGGCTTCCTTATTTAGTGACTTAGCTGCAAATCTAATGGAATTTCCTGTTAATAAAAATGAAGTGTAGAAATGCCCTAAATGAAAGTATGCACTTCAGAAGTGGGAGATAAAAAACCCAGTGCAGCTTGGTAGTATCAAATGCAACCTGAAAAGTCCTATAGAACAGTGTTCTTCTAACTTGTTTACTAGTTAATCAAGAAAGTATTTTTCTTCATTTGGAAATCATAGTAGAATTTTCTGTGTGGCAAACATTTCCTGCTGTTAATATGGAATTGATGAATAGGTGTTATGATAAGGATTATGGGGTTTAATGAATATATTTCTTCATATTTATACCTTCATACAGATACTGAAAATATTTGTCTGAGGGTTGAGTATAGTATTAAGACCTTGGTGATTCAGATATTTGAAGATCTGGCTGTTAACAGTTTTAATTTTAGTGTAAATTTGCCTTAAAATTGCTTTGATTTGGGTGGAGTTTGTTTTGGTTTGGCTTTGGATGCAAATAATCCCTTCAAATTTTACATCATGGGTTGAAGAAACTGAAGGAAAATATTAAATGCTTATGAATAACAAAGTTTGAAAATTAAGCTCCGTAGAAATTACTGTATATAGTAATTGTTTTCACTTACTCAAACTTTTTTTAAGAAAAGCTGGCAAGCTATTTGAGTTAGTTTAATCTCAGTGAGCACTATTGTGGTGCATAAAAGTAATTCTTGTTTTATTACTGTGGCTATTAATAAGAATAATTTTTCTGTACAGCTGTCCCTATGGAATTTTTTTCATGTGGAAATGGAGACTTAGGTATCGTGTCTGCTAGGTGATATGACCTTAAACTTCTTTTGACAGTGCAGCCTAATGCTTGTAGGATTAAGGTTAAACATGTTTGCAATGTATTGATTTTGAAATCACTTAGTTATGTGTACAAGCATAATACAAGCATTGTTGGTATAAGGAGTTTATTAATTCCAAAAATTCTGTTTCAGTTGTGACTTCCCCCTAGTCAGTACTGAACTGGGCAATACTGAATGCAGAGGGGCCTTCCTATAGATATTTCTCATATGAAAACTAATTGTAGCTGAATATCTCAATTTGAGATGTGATTTAAAAAATAATAAAGAAAATACAGCATTAAGACACCTGAGTTGTCTTATTCATATATTCCCTGTGCTTTTATTAAATAACATAATAAATTAATTCTATTGATGCCCAAACCCAAAACAATGTTTTCAGAAGGAATGTTTAATTTGGTTGCAAACATTGCTGAGTTCTCACAAGCTGAAAAAAACTTCTAGCACACTATACAATGGGGGAAAATTACTGTGTATTTAAGTAGGTACTTACAGTGGAGAATACAGCACACAAGTGCAAAAATAAAACCTGTGATTGCTGAAGGGGGGTGGTAGAGCTTTCAGTTCAGGCTCATGAACTGGCATTAATATGTAAATATATGCACATACACACAATAATATTGTCCCCAGTCAATATTTGTTGTCTCCTCAAAGTCAGAATAAAATCAATTCCCATAGTGATTTTATTTGCAGATAATATATTTTGAAGGATCTAGAGCTGCCTTTTAAATTACATTGGATTCCAGAAAGAAGACATACAGAGTCTTGGGTCTTCTGTTTAGAGATGATGGTAAGTAAGTTTGTGCAAGAAGTTGTCAGTATCCTAGTACACAATTTGATACTTCCATCAAACAGCAAAAGTATCATAGATTGTTGGTGAGCTTGCAAGGAAAACTGGTTTTGACTTGTCCTGAACTATGTGCTGAACCCAAGTTAAGATACTGGAAATGCTGCTGTTGAGGAATTTTCTAAGAGTGATTAGACTGTAGTTTGTTCCTACAGGGATGATGCAGTGGTCCAAAACAAGTCTTTTGTAGTTGGGTTGAAACCCCCTCAACTAAGAAGTCTCTAAGAATATTCCTTAACCATAAATGAAATTAAAAGGGGCACGTACAAGAGTGTGACTTTTCTTGAAGACTTTAAATTGTCGTGTAACCTGCAAGTAATTGATTTTAGTGAAAGGTCAAGAGAGTTTGTATGATTAGCTGGAGCAATAAATGGAACTAGAGAAACGGGAAGGATAACCTTCTCTTATAAAGTTGAAATGGTGCTCAGCATAGGGGATAGAAGCTATGTTAGGCTTAATCTAAAAACATCAAAGAGAAGGCCAAAAGAAGAGTTTGGGGAACAATTTACAAGGTGCCTGAAAAGTATTAAAGCCTGTTTTTCAAGCATCAGAAACAGGCAGCTTGCTGTAATACTAGAAACTGATTAATGTATAGAATTGGCACTTGAAGAAAATAAGGTCACAGAACAAAAAAAGAGATGCTTTTAGGTAACTGCGTTCATGGCGTAGGAGGTTGAGCAAGTTCACTTCAGTCAGCTCTGCTCCCTTACAAAAGGAAACTGCCTTAAAACAGGTTGTTAAGAGTTTGATGGGTTTGGAGAGTGAGCAAAATGAACAAAAAAAACCCCAGGTCAGCTGTAGTCTTATCCATGAATGACATGCAAATAAAATCATAGAATGGTTTATGTTGGAAGAAATCTTAAGATCATTGAATTCCAACCCCCCTGCCATGGGCAGGGACATCTCCCACTAGAGCAGGTTGCTCAAAGCCCCATTCAGCCTGGCCTTGAACACTTCCAGGGATGGAGCCTCAGCTCAAAAAGGCTGAACCCATCTGCAACACAGAACATATTGCCCCAGACTGCAAGAGGAGGGTACAGTCCAGAGAGCTCCAGACCAGCAGGCTTGATGGCACGCTTCTGCATTCTCCAAATAAGTCACAGAGCAGGTGGACAAAGGAGACGTTGTTGACAAAGTCATCAAAACCCCTTGTTAAACATTCTTAAATCCTAGTCTGCAGTAAGATAAGGAAGGTCTTTGGATGGAGAAATTAATTTAAAATTGAGGGTACCAGAAAAAAAGGGAGCAGTGATAAAATAGTTTTCTGCATTTGTGAGAGTCTTTTCTGGACTTTGTACTCTTCAATACACTCTTAATGTTATAAATTATCTGGAAAAGGGAATGGACAGTAAAATGTAACTTCTGCTAATGATTGAAACTTATTCAAGGTCATAGAAACACAGGTGACAAGGAGTCATAGAGAGTTTTCAAGCCAGAAGGGCAAAAGGACAAATGAAATTCAGTGTGTTTAAAAACTGCAATACTGAAGCAGAGTATTTGTCCTATATAAAGGACAAGTAGCTGATCTGTGACTCCAAATACTTGCATCAAAAGAACAGGTAGTTGTCTCATCTTTCAGAAAGACTAAAACCTAACATGATAAATAACGTATTTCTCAACAGACATTCATGCAACAAAACCAGTTAAGTGCTGTACCAGCTACATCAAGAAAATAAATATTAAATGTAGTACTACTAGAACTGTGCGATTTTTTTCTGTTTACAAATTAGGCACTGTTTTAAGTGGATGCAAAGTAGTATCACAGTTCAAAAGAGGTGTAATGACAATCTGAAAAACCAAAATGATGTATGTATAAATACAGACAGAAATAGAAAGCAGAATAGGAAAACAGTTGGACTTGGACCCCAAAAATTGCTGTTTCATGAAAGTTGGGTTTTCTTCTAAGTTTTGGAACTAAACATTGTTTCATTTTAACAGCTGATTAAGTATGTAAAATCCATTTTTCAGAAGTACAAAATTGGCTGACATAAACTATATAGCTGTTGCCAGTGCTAAGAAAATATTCATAGGCATCAAAAGTGAGCATTAGAGAGAGGGAACTGGAGTGTAACAGTAGAAATTCTGGTAGGAAAGCTCCTGCCTTCTCTTACAGTCTTGATTTGTTTTAAGCATTTATTTGGGGAAAATGGCTCTGATTACTACGTTTGTGATTAGTCTTCATCTCCAGAGATATGGGTACAATAACACACCATGAAACTGGACAAAAATTGTGATACTGGCACACTGAAATGGTTTATATGGTTCATTATATATCAGATTAACATATTTACCAAATCACATAAAAGGAAAATAGCAACATTTCATCAAGTCTGTAGCCAGCATAATCTAATTTAAAATAAGTATGATACAAAAACCAGTGCAAATGGGAAAGAACGGTAAAAGGAAAATTTCAATCTAAGAGGCAAGTGTAATGTAAGGAAGAAAAATCCTGCAATATAGTTGCTTTGCACAGTCGCTACTGCCACAGAATTACTTCTCATGTAAGAACAACCAAAAGACCAGATTAATTCACTGTCAAATCAAATTTTCCCCTTGAGACTACACATAACATTAAAAATGGGAACAGTGGATTTTTAGCAACTCTTTGCTTGAACCAAAAAGTGCTGCAGACTCCAGAGAGTCCATCTAGTTGCCATAAATTATTTCTTGTTCAAGACCAGTACAAGGCATATCATTCTTCAACATCCCCTTTTCTGTAATGTTGTGTATGAAAATACTTCCTTTAAAACATATTTTCTGTTCAGTCTTCAACTGCAGGAATGGAAATAGTTGTTTCAAATGAAGCACACCCACTTTAAATATGCATGACGTTTTGGATTCCAATCTTTCTCTAGGTTTCTTTTTTACCCAGGGTCAAATGTTAAAGACCAAGCTTTTCCAATACAGCTCAAGAGAATGCATGTAGCAAAGGAGAGAATGTGTCAGCGATTCTGTTAATTTATATTTATTCCCTAGAAATGATGGACAGGTGTTGGGAGTTTATTTTGGACAAAGGGTTACTATGTTTTGCAGGGAGATTCATCCTTACTCATGCTGCTGATATGCATATAAAGTGAGTCACTATCACCCGTTCTTTATTCACAGCATAGAGGTAGAGGAGACAACCTATTCCCTGTGTAGCATTAATTTCTTCTCAACCTTTGGGAGATCTGTGGATTTTCTAAGAAAGAAACAAACAAACACCTGGATCTGACCAGAAAAGGATTGCTTTTAAAAGTCGGTGGCTTTTTCCTGGTAATTTTACTTATTAAACTTTAGCATCAAAAGAAGCTTTTAATGTTTTAAGTGGGCTGTGAACATAATTTACCACTTTGGGCTTAATTAATTGTTGATATCCAAATCTTGTCAAATGTAATTTGCTTTGAAAGAAGTACGACAGCAAATGGAGTACCTGGAGATCGTATCCTAGGACTTGAGAGCCATGTTCTATTAAAAAGGAAAAATGAACCCTTGAAGCGAGACCCTCTAGATTCCTGTCCTTCTTCATCTACGTGCTCCTACATTTTAAACATTTTTGTGGCTATAAGAGAGCATTCAGAGGTTAAAAATGGCAAACTACACTGTTAAATTGTATCTCGCTATTTTTCCCCTCTGTTTTGTCTTTCTCCTCCAAATACAGATACACTTCTTCTGCAGAGAATGTGTGCGCTTGTACGTATGTGGATAATTGCAGTTAATTTCCTGATCACTTGCATTTTTTCCAGAGAGCTCCAATTTCAATGCAGATGTGTGGTATATATTTAGACAAAAACCAGTCACAACGGTTTTCAACCTTATTGTTCCATGTGATGCTTTGTGTCTGACTGTGTAATGTTCAATGCTGTTCTTAAACAAAAATAATTTCTAAATCAGTATTCATTAGACTTCACAATTGTCTCTTTTCATAGTACTTCTTTGAGGTGGGATTGTAAGGGGAGACTTTTCCGTCAATTTTGGGTGAGTTCTTGCATTCTTAAATGCTGCATTCCTTAAACCTGTTTAACTTGTGACTGAAGTACAGAAATACTGTGTAATACCGGGAACTGTATACTATGTAATACCAGCTCCCACTGGCTGTAGCCTCAGCTCATTATTTAATAGCTGTTTGCTTTAGAAGCAAATTACATTCGATATCTGAAAAGTGGAGAATGTAGCATAACTAATAAGGTGTAAGAAAATTTATTTGACTGGCCTACTCGGCATGAACAGAGACTCTGTAGCAAAGATGGGAATAGTTGCAATTCTTGTGTCATTTGCAACTTTGCAAATTCTGCAGTGAATAAGCCAAAGATGCTAAAGTCACGTACAGCTCCCAGTTCTTTTTCAGTGGAGGTGCATCCTCTACACTGGGTAGTACCACAGTTTTCATGAAAGGTTTAATGAATAATGGTCTCATGTTACTTTATTTTCCCGTGGGGTAGGAAAAGTGGATGCTTTAGCTGATACCTTTTCACTTTTGGTTTCATTCTGTCAGGCTGTACGCAGTTCATCATTTAAAGGCTGTGAACCGTTAAATTCCACAAGAAATTATGCTGTTTGGGCTATTGCTACTAGTTACAGTGACCACACTGGAATAGGAGAAGGCATGTTTTGTTAGCAAGCTGTATAGTGTTTGCTAAGAGAGAAGAAAGCTAACGCTTAGAAGTTACGTGTTCCAGTAGAAGCTTTGGAGAAGGCTTTCTAAAAAGCATAGATGCTTCTGCTTCTTTTCCTACAACTCTGAGTATAAAAATTTCCCCTTTCCATCTTGCTTTCATCCCCACCCATCCCTGCTCCATCTTTGAGTGCTTGTCTTCATTTTCTTTGTGATACCCAACTGAATTACTCAGAGTTCCAGTATCAGTCACACTCTCTTTGTTCAGCCTATATCAGAATCTTCATCAAAGCTTAACCAGTTCCCTTCTCCCTTTTCCCTGTTTCTATCTACCATCTATCTACTCATCATTTCATTCCTCGGAGCTCCTTTTTTTTTTAAACTTTTCCCCTCATTTTTATCTGTTACTTCTTGTTGTGCTCCTGCTTCACCTGTGTCTGTCAGGAGAATTGGAAGAGAGCTAAATGAATCTGTCTTCTTCCTGTTGCCTTTCACCACCAGTGATAGTGTCCCTGTGTCCTTTTCCTTGCACTCTGCAGGAAGTCTGGTGATTGTCCCTGCTTGTGACTTTCCTTCTGTTCACAGAATTTTCCCGCCTTCTCAGCGTCCCCTTTCTCACTCTTCATCCAACTGCTTGTTAGTCCTTTATCTACCATTTTTCTTACTGACCTTTAGTCAATTGCCTCCTCTGTCTGCCATCCTTTTTACCCAAAATGATTTGGCTTTCCACTGACCCTCCCTCCAGTTCCCACTGGCCTTGCCAACTAGGCTCAAATCCTCCTTTGCCAGCTTCCTGCAGCTTCCCACTCACCAGATCTGTTACAATCTACTTTTTTTCCTTTTCTTCACTTCATTCATGCCCTTTGCATTCTAGTCACATTTTCCTTTGTATGTTGCCTAGGTGTCAGCACAGAGTAGCTGAAAGTATAGGAGAAACTTCTGGCTTACCTAACCAAAGGGCTAAAACTGTGGGGAAAATACATTTTTAAAAAGACAGAATTTATCCTTGAAGTCATGTTTGTTAAAGATAGATTGTAAAATTTTTCCTTGGTAAAGTTCCAAACCTTTTTCTAGTGCCACTGTGGCAGTACTCTTCTAGATAACGTCAGTGCACAAAAGTTACTCAGTTGTTGAGGTTGCATCTGTGTACACTGTAATGCCATTTGGGTGCTGTAAATTGGAAGCTTTTTCTTTGGGGAAAATGGAGCATGAAGATCCCTGACAATATTGGGCATGTCCACAGTTTTTAGAAATCTTAGCTGATAAAGTTGAAAAAAACCCACTCAGACTTGCTAGGGGGTGTTGTGAATCTCAGGTTTTTCTTTATGTCACTTAGTGTTTATGAATTTCCTGTTCCCACAAATTTTCTATTCTTGAAGATGTTTTTTGGGCCAACTCTGGGGGACAAAAACAAGTAAAAGGCAAATTCCTACACTATTAAGTTGCCCTTTGTTAAACATCTAGTTCCTTCTACTAGAAGTAGAGGTGCCACCATGCTCAAAGATGGGGTTTCTCTGTGTGTGTGCACATGCATTTTGCTCAGGTTTTATGATTTTTCCTGTATCTAAGTTTCTTGAAATGGTTTGAGCTGCCTTATGACAGGTAATCCCCATGTAGAGTATTTGCCTCAAATGAGATTATATGTCAAAACCATAATAAAGTTTGCTGATCTTTTATAAGCAAGTGAAAATACAGTATTGTAACAGCAACTTGACGTGAAGTATTGAGCAACCTTCAGGTTTCATTCTATCCTGCACTATTTTAGCCAGTTCCCTTGGAATAGCAACAAATGCCTTGGTCCCCTGCTGGTCTGTTAGAAGAGGAAGCTATCCCTCAACCATGATGACAAGATAATTAAAGCCTCTCTTCTGCCTCTTGACCTCAACTCTCCCTTTGTTCTTGCACCCATAGTGGTGAGAGAGTGCAATTCAATCAAACTAGTATAGTCTGGTCTAGGACTCAGATTTTTAGCGTCTTCTAAGATAAAATTGTTCATCTAAACTGTTGCTTCTTTTTCTGCAACTCAGTCATCAAATCTGATTATACAGGCTGTCTGCAGCAAGTCAGACTCAGGACCTAGCTAGTGAATATCTTGCACTGGTTCTCTGTATGCCTTTTCGGGTCCCTCCTGAGTGGAGGGTGGGAACAGGACTTGGTCTGCATCTGCATTCAGGTTCACACCTTCTGCTTCCAGGCTCCAGAGATTTCTGTGTGGTGGAGGCTTTCCTACATGGAGCATTCTGGCATGGGCTTTCCCTTGCCATGTACTCAATGTCATTGGCACTCAATGGCATGAGGTCCAGATGGAGAGCAGTGACAAGTGGTGTCCCTCAAGGGTCCGTGCTGGGACCGTTACTGTTTAACATTTTTATCAACAATATAGACAGAGGGGTTGCACACCCCATCAGCAAGTCTGCAGATGACACCAAGCTGTGTGGTGTTGTTGATACAGCAGAGGGATGGGATGTCATCTGAAGGGACCTGAACAGGCTGGAGAGGTGGGTCCAGGTGAACCTCATGAGGATCAGCAAGAGCAAGTGCAGGTTTCTGCACCTGGGCCAGAACAATCCTCACTATCAATACAGACTAGGGGATGTGGTATTAGAAAGCAGCACTGAGGAAAAAGACTTGGGGGTGCTGATGGATGAGAAGCTGGACATGAGCAAGTAGTGTGCACTTGCAGCCCAGAAGACCAATCACATCCTGGGCTGCATCAAAAGATGTGTTGTCAGCAGATCCAGAGAGGTGATTCTGCCACTTTGCTCTGCTCTGGTGAGACCTCACTGTGTACAGGTCTGGGGCCCTCAATATAGGAAGGACATGGACCTGATGGAGCGGATCCAGAGGAGGGCCACAAAAATGATCAGGGGGTTGGAGCACCTTTACTACGAGGACAGGCTGAGGGAGCTGGGGTTGTTCAGCCTGGAGAGGAGGAGACTCCAGGGAGAGCTAATAGCAGCCATCCAGTACCTGAAGGGGGCCTACAGGAAGGCTGGGGAGGTTCTGTTTACAAAGGCCTGCAGGGACAGGATGAGGGGCAATGGCTTCAAGCTGGAGAAGAGAAGGTTTAGATTGACTATTAGGAATAGATTCTTTACTCCAAGGGTGGTGGAACAGTGGCTGTAGGCAGGGCTGGTCTGCTTGGTGTCTCCTTCCAGTTCATCTTTCAGCCTCCAAACCCTGTCAATTACTGAATTTATTGTTCCTCTATGACAGTTGGGCTGTTTGATTTTGCTAGGGTGAGGCTAATACCCAACCATAAATGAAGAAAAACATGAAAGATAGTGACTAATAGCAGATTCTAAGGGAACAGCATGAGGAGAACAGCAAATCATCCAAATTCAGCAGCTTGTTGTTCCAGTAACTTCCTGAATCAAAATCTCTGCATATATTCAAAGCCAAGCTAGAAGGATTTGTATATCTCTGCTCTATGGAATGTCTTCTGTATGATCTAGTATGCTATATTATGTCACTGTATGAAGTTTTCTCATTATCCTTGTGTAAAGGTGTTGCCTTTCTATTTAGATCTTCTGGATTTCTCTCTGCATTTTGCTCTGCTTTTTCTAAATTGTTGGGTTTGAAATTGAAATTTTGTAGTGGCAAATCAACAGTAATAACAGCTATTTTGTACAGTAGTAAATGACCTGAAATGCCACTTACTTTGTTTTTAATGGATAACAACCAATATTTCTACCTGAACTGTCACACACTTCCTAATAGTTTTGTTTAGTGTGTTAAAATAAGTAGTGATTTTTACATCTGTTTTGAGTTAGAGCTCTGTAAATGTGAAACAGCTATTATGAGGCACACTGAAAACATTCTCAGGGAATTAAGCACTGAATATGTGGATGCTTGCAAAGATTTTCATTTTCTGTATTAATGTGGGTGTATGAAAACTGATTTCCATGTCTAACCTTTTGTTTTAGAAATTTCATTAATGGTTTTGCTTTTTACCAACAACCCAGAGCAGTACTTGAAAGGCATTTGATGTGGTTGTTTCTGTATACTTTTATTTGAATTCACTTGTTTTACCCAGGTTTCGCTATGTGTAAAACTAGCTTAGCATTTCAGTGCACTGATTTTTAGTGTTATCCCCTTAAGCACACAGATGCAAAATTATTTGTATGTATACAAATTATGCCTCTTTAAATACCAAATTTTGGTAAGTAAAACCATCCTCCTGTGGCAGAGAGGAAAAAAGAAGTAACATGCTGCTACATAGATATTGCTTTGGTGAAACTTTGTATCTTCTGCCTTTGATAATTTAAGAATTGTTCCTTTTCTGGATTTCTTTGCCTCTTTATTAAGACATTAAAAAAAAAAAAAGTCTTAAATTTTTTGGTTTCAATTAATCCAGGAGGAAAAAAAAACAACCTTTGCCTTCCTGGTAGTGTCTCAGGATTTCCTAACATGACACGTGAGCTGGAATTGGATGTGACAACTGGAGTAACAAACAGTCTGGAGGAAATTGATTATTTGATTTTGCCTATTTATCAGTTTCATGCTGTTTTCAATTAGGTACACCTGTAAAACTGAAATGGAATATATTTCAGTGCACTTCCGTAGACAAAATACAGAGCATTTCTAGCTGAGTAGTGTGTGACGAGTCAACTTAATCTGTTCTGCTTGGAAATTGTTCTAATTTATATTTTTTTTCTTGACACTGTTTATTTTTCACTTTTTGTTTCCTCCTCTTTAACCTGTATAACCTGTAGAAATTCCCTGTTTGTTAGTGTTTAGTTTTATGTTACAGCACTAAAAAACCTTTGAGAACCTTGTGCTGATGTGGCACATATCACTTAGGCAGGAAGAGTGAGAAGGATCCTGTTTGGGCTTTTTTTTCTTTTTTTCTTTTTTCTTTTTTTTTTCCCTTTTTTTGGAACAGCTTCAGCTTGTGAAAGTTGTCATAGTTGCAGCTTTATCCTGCAAGTGGCACTTTGATTTGAAAACTTTTAAGTCTGCAAAAAAGCAGGAAGCAGCAGCTAAAAATAGCTCTGAATAATTCCTTATCTTCTAAAGTATTAATTGACAAAAATCTATACTGCCCTCATCTGTTCTTTTCCTTTCAATTCTTAAACATCTGCTTCACCAGCTTTTCCTCATAACAGCAGTTCCAGACTCTGAGATTTAATCTTAGAACCAATATTTTATAGTTTAAAATATTTATTAAATATATGCAGTGACTGTGTAACACTTTACATTGTAAAAATAAGATTGTGGTTTTGTTTGCTTATAGCTTTGGAAAAAACTTCAGTATTTGAACTGGAGTCTGTACTCCATTTCCATGTCTCTATTAAAAATTTCTATTTGCTGTGGAACAACTTTGCAAAGTTTGATGGAGTGAAATTTGAGCAAGTTATTTGTCTTTTTAACTGAAAAGTTAACTTTTCAGTTGCTTTTTAACTTTCATTTGCTTTTTAACTGAAAAAAGGTATCCATATGTTACAAAAGGATGGCAGATTCAGGATCAGGAAGAAAAGTTCTATATGGCTGGTAATGTATCTGTGATGATGCTCTTTTTGAAATTCAGAGTCCTTGAGTTTATAAATGTGTACTGTTGTTAAGATTTAGTATCATCAGAGAGTTGCTTAATAAGGTATGTTCCATCTTAAATAGTTAAATTATGCAAATTTTTTGCTACTAATCACAATAGCTCTTATAAGTTCAGAAGTCCCCAAAATAACCATTTTTAGATGTCCTTAATATCTCTCAAATTGAATCCATTGCTGAAAGCCATTCTACTCAGCAAGGTTTTTCTGATGACTCTCAGAGATGAGTATGGTTCAATTTAGCATAATTTCTTTAACTGCTTATAATCTTGGGATATAATCTAAAAAGATAAATAATAAAACAAAGGTTTTAAAAATTGTGGAAAAACTGCCTGCAAAGACTTAATTGAGCCCAATGATGCATGCACTTGAGAAAAGGCTCGGCATAGTATTTTTTAATTGCCAATTAAAGTCTGTGTGCCTCTCAACTTTGATAGGACATTAACCTGTTTGAATTGGGTGGGTTGAAATGGAAAGGAACTGTACAGAGGAAACTGCAAAACAAACGATGGGGAAGAGAAGACTGTTAGGAAACAATCACAGAGCAGGCTGCAGCTCCTTGCCAGGGCTCAAATTGGCCAAGCTTGGGTGGACAGGAAGAGCACAAATATTTGCAGGGACTTTTAAGGTACCAGAGAATCCTATACAGGTAAAGCTTCTTCCTTTGCTTTTGTTCACATCTCTTTCGAGGATTAAATGAATAGTATCTTTTGAAGTGCAAGGTTATTTCAGATTTCTGATTGGAAATTCTTGAGAGCCACAATAAAATTGCTGGGATTACTTGCAGGATTGCGAAGAAAAGAAAGGCGCAAGTCTGAGATTCAGCCTGAGAGCTGAGTTGCTGCAGTCATTACTCAGAGCAGCCAAGATCCAAGAGGTCAGCTCGGTCACCCGCTGAAGGAGAAGAGCATATGTAAAATGTGAAGCGTGGCCACTCCATACTTGGAGTAGTGGTTACCATGGTCTTTAATTATAGCTGTGTACTTTCCATCACATCTGTTTCTCCTTCAGTGGTCAGCGAGCAGAGGTTGCTCTGGCTGTGTAGCTGCCGCTCAGGTCACTTCAGTAGAAGCATTTGGTGTTCACAGAAGCAGCTGCACCCTGTTGAAATTCTCATCTGCACACATACATGACTGTCAAAATGACAAATTTAAAATTTGGACTTAAGTACTTCAAATTGAACTTTCAAATTATCGAGCACATTATTTTTTGGTTGGTTTTGAGTTCGTTTTGTTTTCTTTTAATTTTTTAAATCTGGTTTTATTTTCTCTGTCAAGTGAAGCCAATTCTTCCTGTTGTCAGAGGGATGTTTGAAAGTGTTGAAGAACACGGATGCAAAAAAGAAATGCAAGAAATTTTGGGTTGAGTGATCACACAGTGATAACTGTGCAAATTAAACCTGACTACCTGCCTAGTGACAGAGCATGGCCTATTTGAGGATCGATTGAGGGAGTTGGGATTGTTTAGTTTGAGGAAGAGGAGGCTGAGGGGAGACCTCATCACTCTCTACAACTGCTTGAAAGGACATTGTAGAGAGGTTGGTGCTGGTCTCTTCTCACGGGCAATGAGCGACAGAACAAGAGGGAATGGCTGCAAGCTGCAGCAGGGTAGGGTTAGGCTGGACAGTAGGAGAAAGTTTTTCACAGAAAGAGTAGTCAGTCAGTGGAATCAGCTGCCCAGGGAGGTGGTGGAGTCACCCTCCCTGACTGTGTTTAAGAGTAGATAGGATGTGGTGTTGAGGGATCTGGTGTAGGGGAGAACTTGTAGAGTAGGGCTGATGGTTGGACTTGATGATCCCAAGGGTCTCTTCCAACCTGTATGATTCTATGATTCTATTCTGTATGCTGCGTGAGACAGAAGTCATGTTGGAAAAATAGCAGGTGGTCACGTAAGTGAAGAAGCCTCTGCAGGAAACTGTCTCAGGGACTCAACCTGAAGTTATGGAAGGAGCCATTCTTTTCCCCTCAGCTGTAAAGCTGCTCTTTACTTAATTTCTGATTATGAGGTGGGTTTTTTTGTAATCTATGCTGAGCTATTTTTATATGCTGAGTCCACTGTTACCTCTTCTACAAGTCTTGGTGCTTTTCAGATGTGTATTAGTAACTGTGTATTTGTCAGAACGTTAATGTATCGCGTGCCACTCAGACAGTATCTCCAGTGGCTTTCAGCATTTGGTTTGTAGATCCTAAAACTCTTCTGAGGACAATGCAGATAACTCTATTACGAGTTCATTAATATGTTTTCCTAGATACTGTTAGCAGGGTTCTTTCCATCCTATACACCCCAGTGTATACTTGTACAGTTTATACTTGTACAGAAACAGTACACTTGTAGCAATACAGTTTTCTTTTATTCAAAAAAGTAATTTAATCTGTCCTGCAGAAAATCTTAAAAAAATCAACTTTGAAAGACATGTTGAGTAAAGCTAAAGAAAAATTATTGAAGGTAGATTTTGAGTCTTAAAAACCAAACCCAGGACTTAGATTTGCTTGAAATTTCTTTTCCTTTCACGTGTGTGATTTTCTGCTTTTCATCTCAAAGCCACCAGTTATATCTGGACACAGGTGTTTTAAAACTTAGAATTTAGTACAGTATCAAAATTAGAAAACATGTTCCCAGTATGACAGTTTTTTCATCTCACGTTAAAAACTTTTCAATACCGTTAATTTTGGTTTTGCTTTAAACTAGTTTTAGCCTCTGAAATTTCAAACTACTTCATGTCCTTCTGAGGTATCACTTGCTCACCCAATGGCTACGGCATAGCAAGCAGTTACAGGATTTTGCTTTTGATAAGTATCTAGAACATTAATGCATTGCTATAATAAACCAGGAAAAGTTAAAATAGCTTTGTACAGGTACAACATAAGAATTATGTCTTGCTGTATGGAAAACAGGATATTAATAATGTTGACTCCGAGGTCGCTTCTGTCACCTGCTCCTTAGAGCTGACATTCAGTTTCTTCTTTGTTCTGACGTGGAGTTCCCTCTTCATTCCAAAGATGAGGACTCATATATTTATAGCTATCTCATTGGATCAGCAAAGGCTGTTGAATGCAGTCTTTTGAATGTAGTAGATTCTGAGAGTAATTTTTAATTTAATTAAAAAACCTAGAAATTGGACAGAATATCAATTGTCAGGACAGCATCACTTTGATTGGAAGAATAGTGGAACACTGGGAAAGCTGCTTGCATTTGAAGTTGATACCCATCTTGCTGTTGAGAACCACTTAAGAGTCTTGGAGAAGATATTCAGTTACCCTGAGGCCTGAAAGAAGGAGCAGAAGCATTTTACTTTTCTAATCCTAGCATACTGCCTGCTTCCTTATCAGGGGAGTTTGTCCAGCTATTTCTTCCCTTACAGTCTCTGTTTCCTTCTGTTTTGAAGGGGAGTAACATCTCTCAGACTTCACTCAGGCTGCAACAATTTCCTATTCTGGTAGCAAAGTCTAGCAACAAATAAGACCCTAAACTTTGCAGGTTTGAGAGGAAGAGTCTTGCTGTCAGAGGTGGGGGGCTGGCGGACCTGGGGAAGAGAGTGAGGGAACTGGTAAAGCAGAGCTGCAAGAAAACCTCTTCCGTTCTTGCCATCCCATGAATGTCCACCGTCACCCCAACTCCATCATTTGGTGCTTTACAACACGATCAGATGGGTCATCAAACAGTTTCCCGCTCAAGTATCTAATGCAGCATTATATTTCATGTTCAAGTATGTTTTGTGATGCTTTATAGTTCAGCTTTAAGATATTAAACAAAAGTGGTAGAAGAAACTATTGCTAGTGGAGGGTTTCTCAAGTCTCTTATGGTTTGCTTTCATAAAGGTGGTGCTCATCCAGTGGGCAGGATGGGCGATCAGCCACAGTCAGCCAACATGTTTACTGTTCAACTTCATTAGATCCAATTTAATACTCCTTTCGGTGAAATCCTTAACTGTTGATGACTTCATTAGACTCTTACTAGACCTATTAGAATCAAATAATATGGTTGAAACCTCAATTTTTCCCAAATATGATGATGTGAGGCTGCACTGTCACATCAAGAGCCACATGCTATTTCAGTATATTCATACCAAACATCTCAGAGAAGGGCAGTCAAGGAGCTAAGTTTCAGGGTTTCAATATGCAAGTGTGTATTCATTTATTTATTTCCCTCCCACCCGATGTCAGATTATATCATGAAATCATCTTAAGGGCAATGCATTCAGATCTGGTGGGACAACTGCAATTAGTCTGTCCATTAACAAAATGTCTCTCACAATTTAACATTAGAACAGAAGGTGTACGATTTCTGTAATGTGCATTTCTTTGAAGCTCACGAATATGTTTTGTAATGTTACTGCAAGTGATGAGCATTAGAAGACTTTCATATAAATACTGCATTTTTGAAGATATGCTCAAGTAAAAATACATGGTCACTTTCCTGTTCTGCTTAAAGACATCCAACGCTTGACAAAGTCTTGAATTTCTTATTTTAGTCAGGCATATGCTAATACTTACCTTTTCTGCTTCTCCCTTACTCATCACAGAAAGCTTTTTTTTCAGTGTTGAGGTGGCTGCTGTGTTTGGGAATGCACAGTGGCTCCTAGCAAGTGCTGTGAAGACTTTGTCTTTTGAGGCAGCAGTCATGATTTCCTTTTTCCTTTGAAATAGCTGTCACACCTAAAAAGCAGTATTGTGGAGAGGTTTATTGTCCTCACTATTGAAAATTTAAATATTTATTGTATTCTCTTACCTGTGATTTCCAAATTGTAAGTGCTGTCATGGTTTGTTTTCTAAATTTACGGGCGGATGCATGCACACGTGCTGTGTATTTAGTAGGTGGGTGACATGGCAAGGAGAGGGTGTGCAGTTTCCAGCGCTCGGCCACTCCTGGAGAGCTGCTCTGAATCATGGAGTTGATGCTGATTTGTGACTATAATGTGTTATTGAGATACTATTCACAGTTAGATTAAGTAAGAAAGATCTAATGATTGGGGTATAGAGGATATTATGTTACTGGAAATAATCTAATTGGCACAGCTTGCAGATGGCACATTTCTAGCTGCTGATCTGTTAACTGCTTGTCACTGATTCTGGAGGAAGAATTTATTTGGTGGCATTTCTTACCATTAATCTATTTTTAGGAAGTTTCTGAAGTTAAATTAGAAAATTATTTTTTAAAAGCTGAAGTTAATGTGTAAGCATTTCTTAAATAAAACCTCTGATTTCACATGGCACCACACAAAAATAACTTTCCCTTTACCGTTCTACTTCCTCTTTTCCGATCTCTAAGATTAATTCTTAGTTTCAAGTTTGAAATTGACTTTGTGTTACGAGAAAATTTTTTTCTCACTTTCAAACCTGTCTATTTGTCATTTGCTTAAATGTGTCTGTTTCAAATTTGCTTTTAGAGAACATTTAAAGTAAGTTTTTTTTCTGTACACAGATGTTGGTTAACTAACCTGGGCTAGGAAGAGTTACCATGTAAGTACTTCCAGAAGAAATTCCTCCAGGGGAAGTAAAAAGGATAGTCTTAAGAACAATTGTTAGTCTAAGTGTACAGGGCTACCAAATGTGTACAAAGCAAACTCTAAGATGTTAATTAATAAGTTAAACATAAATGCACATCTGCAGACATGGCTTCCAGGCTTTTTTTTCCACATAAGCCTGGCTGACACTTGCTGTCTCCACCTGTCCTGGGATTTCTCAAGCTCTTCTATCAATTGAGAACCACTCTCACTTCTCCCTCTCTCTCTCTCTCTGGTGTGGTCAGCAGGAGGCCTGGAGCCCCAGGCTCTGACCTTCCACAAAGCTGGCAGAGCTCTGGGGAACGTCATGTTCTGTCTTGGCACCCCTCACCTCTCCTGTGGCTGGGAGGAGAGGTTAGAAACTCATTACCAGTTATCTTGTAAATGTATGCTTTTTCTTTGTCATCAGTCAAAGGAGACTCTTACATTTGTTAGAATAATTGAATAAAAAAAAAAAAAAAATATGGGAAAAGTCTTTCTCTGAAATGGGCTTTTCTATGTTCTGAAAATAAATGCAGCTTATCATCGTGCCTTGCTAGCCTAACTGGAGGGAACCTGGGAAATTCTACCCAGATGAAATAATTTCAAATGTAGTCATTTAGTTAAATGTTGTGATCATGTTTACTGTCTGTCATATTTTATTAGGTTTAGTGAACAGAAATATTTTTTCATAGCTTATCTGAATCTGTGGGGTAGGTGTAGAATTGAACCTTTATCTAAAGGAACTACTATTAATATTGTAGTGCTTTTTTTATTTATATAAAAACAGTGGAATGTTTTAAGTTCCTTGTGCAATCGGGTCGTGTGGAGCCTAAAACACTTGCTGCAGATGTTCGGTTCTTCTCCAGGAAGCTGTACATTAAATTCTAGAGCGTTGCATTAGTCCACTGACATTTTCCTACTAATAATATGTTTTTGGTAGTCTGTCTTCAGTGCATGAGGTAATAATGAGTTTAAAAAATTAAAATAGGTATAGAAGTCATCTTTTGATGTATTTGCATCTTATGCAATGAGGGTAAATTGAAACATGGATCTTGGTATATATAACTTTTAAGATACAGTGTAGGAAAAAACTGGCCTGTCATATTTTTTCTCAAGAGACCTACCAGCTGCAGCAGTGTGTAGCTAATTCAGAATGACTTTAGAAAGCAAAATGTACCTTCCCATAGATACTTTCTGACAACTGGCTCATCTTTTCGGATTATTGGCAAGAACCACATTAAGCCATTCTGTCACTGATCCTTTTTTCATCGTTCTAATTCCTTTGCTCAGCAGGGCAAACTACAAATTCTCTTGGAAGCTCCCCACTGGTAAGCTGAGAGAAGACGTTCTCTGTGTGACAGGACAGCTGAGTGTGGGCTGACATGTCCACAGCGCAGCCGGCCGTGCAGGATGGCTTCTGAGCAGCCCGGATTAGCTGGTGCTCAGGGTAGAAGAGCAAAGTTCAGAACTGAAGATTAGGTGCCACCTTTTTGTTTTGTTGTACCTCGTGGCAAGTTAAAGTCGTCATAAAATAAATCCATCATTTGGGTATTCTGATTTGTTTCTCCAGGGATTTGTTAAAGCATCCATGGCACTTGGTGTATCATCTGACATCAGCAGTGTAGACGTAGGCACGAAAGCAAAGGAAGCAGGAAGGAATTTTAGCACTTCTTAATTACTTGCAGTTGGGAACACTGAAAGCAAGCAAATTAAACTTCAGAAAACAAAAAACTGTGATTGAGGTGATATTTTGAGCTTAAGAAGAATCCCTTTACCTCGGTGTTGTACTAGTTCTCCAGCTGTATCGCACTATTTGTGTGTGGGCACGTCGGCAGCTGCCATTATATAGCGGTACTCCTGTATCGCTGGCGCACAATGCACTGAGAAAGCACTACAGGTTCCTTGAAGAAGGATGCTGTGCAGCAACAACCTATGAGGAACAAAACATTTCACATGTGTGGGGAAAAAACTAAATTACGGTCACAGGTCTATTCAAATCTGTTTAACACAGATCTCGCAGATCATACCTGGACCAAAGGCTCATCTAAATTAAAACTTCCAAACATCTATTTCCTGCTTTTGCCCTAGCTAGAAACTGAAAACAAGGCCTTTGCTTTCAAAGAACACTTTTACAGTTTGAGTAGGTGTAGTAGGATTGTAAAATTCAGGTCTGTATGAGTTGAGGAAAAACTTTATAAAGCCATTGAGGAAAATGGCTTTATAAAATGTTATTTCTGATCACTGTCATAATTTCTAAGTAACATTTTCTTTTGAAATGTTTTTTCTAATTCTTCAACAGCAGAAAAATCAGAAATATGAGAAAAATGGTATCCTGTATTATACTCACGTTAGGATGCTCAAACCTTCTTTTAGTTTTAAATATTTTTAGAGCTTATGTTGCTTCTGCCACTGCTGTGTTTTTGTTTTTTTTTTCCTAACAGTTTGTGACTGGATTAGAGACCCAAGCATTAATATACACATGAGGGATGATAGGGGTAGAAACACTGAACAAAATTAAGCTTCCTCCTAAACTGACAGTGGCTTTTTGAAAGAAATTAGGTTGAAAGGTTGAATGCTCCCTTGACACTGGTTTCATCTCTTTCAGGCTGTAAATTTGTCTGGAGAGGGTTTGGAGTGGCAAAGCTTGACTTGCCAAGAGAGTTCTCTGCCCTGGGTACAGCACCTGCAGCAAGAGAGTGGCTGCTGTTTGCAAGCTTTAAGAACTCCTAGCTGACTTCTACTGCCACCTTCTTTTTACCCTGTATAGCTTATTCTTCGTTACATGCTATTTTCTGGATTCCAGTTTGCCTGCACTACTGCTCTGAACTAGTTTGAAATACAAGATCTATGTCTCTATGGCAGCATGCCTGCACTGATAAATAACAGGATGGGTTTGCTTGGTCTTGGCCCGGTGCTGTGACACCTATCAGGGTTTTGGTTTGATGCTGGCTTCTTTCAGGCCAAATTGGAAGATGGGCAGGAGGAGCTTGCCTCTTCTTGCAGAAGAGTCTGTATACAAAGGTAGACCCTTCTGTGCAGTCTACACCATGCTGTAGTTTTCTGCAAGGCTAGTTCAGTGATGGGAATAGCTCCTAATGAGTTAAACGTGGCCAAGATTACTCGGCTGTGATGCTGTTCCCCTTCATAGTTTCTGCAGGTGGGACTCACAATTTCTGCACGATTAGGGAAGTTCAGACATCTCTTCCCAAATATATTTAAATTAGAACATTAGAGAAAACCAGGGGTAAAACTGAAAGCTGAACAAATTTTGTGCAAGGGAAGTTATCTCAGTTTGCTAGTACATGTGGTTTACCTGCTAACTTCAGGGTGGAGGTCCAGGTCCAAGTACACCTTAATCCTGAAAGTGTCGATTTCCTTTAAAGTGATTGCTAGGTATCTTCTCCCAGCTATGTTCTTCTTTAGGTACTTTGACATACTGGGCAAGAGTCACCTGTGCCAATTAGCTGTCAGCATTTTAGATGCTATAATCAGAGCTAGTCCTGCTACATTCATTCCACTTTGTCTTGGAGAGAAATAAGCACTTCTGCAGGGCAGCCCACTTCTCCTGTTGTGGGTGGCTGTCAGAGTACACTAGGCGTTGATTGGAAGCACCAAATATATTCTGTTTTTAAAAGTGTGAGATTCTTTGTGTGCATAGCCACTGAAGAAGAAAATAAAACAGCAAACCATAATTTCAGGTGTTGCTTACTACTGATTCTTCTGATGCTGTATCCAGTGGAGCATGAGTATGTTAAGGTGTAATTGATAACATACTGCTTTCTCAATTCAGGCACTGCATCGTGACTGGGAGATGTATGCCTGTCCTTGAACTGTTTCATTCCATGTAATTTGAATTGGTAAATCTGTGAAACCCTACCAAATGAGTTATAATAATGTAGATAGGTATTTAGCAAGGTATAAGTGTATGTTATTGATGACAATAACAGCTTGGCTTGAAAAGTGCTATCAGCAGGTAAGGTGGCTGGGAAGTGTTTGAAGCAAGGAGAGTCAGAAGTGAGACCTGAAGGAGGGCTTTTCATAAGCACGTCAGCAGACCACGTAGTGTGGTTTTTAAGTTTCTCTTGAATAGATTAGGGTAATTTAGTAACATTGATTTATATAGTTAAAAATAATTTTATTGTAGTATGTTGAAAGGGGGCCTGTGCTTTTAGGCACTGTTCATGTGCAGATTCCTGTTCACGTGTGCCCCAAGATAATCTTCGGAATGCTATCTCTAAACTTGAAGGAGGTTAGATGAGATTTCATCCCGTGTGTGCTGCCCACCTGCTAGCTTTTAAAGTTTTTGCTGTGTAAGTATTAGTTTTCATTCTCATTTACAGTTCATACAGGCATAGCTATTGTGCTACTTTCATCTGTGCGTATGTATCACATTCTTTTCCACTTACTGTGTCATGTTCCTCAGATACTGAGTAATATTCTTCTGTCACGTGAGAGTTGGGTTTCTTTTTTTAACTCTTTGTTTCTTAGCCAAGTTGTGTCCTTTGTGTGTCGTTGTTCCATTTTCCATTCCTGCTTCTGTTCTCAGCTCAGATGGGTAGAGTTATGAACACAGCAAGGAGAGGGGGTCCTTCTTGCAGAATTTAAAATAATTCTGTGGAACCTGTAGGTTAGCTGACTGTCAAATAGTTTGCGATGTTTTCCAAGGATGTTAGGCACTTCAGAAATAATTGTAGTTATTTATATGCGTGAGAGTAAATATACATGTGTATTCTTCATATTTATTTTATAGAACTCAAACTTTTTTTTTTTTTTTACTTTTCACGAGGTCAATTCTGATAATAATGCATACAAGTAACAGGCATAGCTTTATTATCTTTTACATTTTCACTGCTTTTCATTGATTTGGGGGCATCCCTTGATCTAGGACCTTTTGTACTCTGGTGTGCACTTGCTTTTTCTGGTACTGAGAATATGTAGCATCGTTACTGGTACCCAAAGATCATGGGATTTGAGCAGTTTCATACTTTCTTGTGGAGTGTCACTGTGGGACTGCGACTGTCTTGATCTCTGATGACAGTGCTGAGTAGCTTTGTCCTGAAAGATCTTCACAGTTAGGACTTGGCACCTCTCCAGTTCATCGTGCTTTGTGGATCTGAATTATGGTCTTCTCACTGTGGTGGGAAATGTGTTATAATCCTGTCTTTCATTTATCAGAACTTAATATTCCTCTGTGGCTTCTCCAAGGTTGTGAAGCGGCTGAAAGCAAACTATCACGAGTCTCGGAACAACCACTGAAACTGTTGTACGCTAGGTTTCTCACTATTATGAGGTTATAAACCTAGTTCTGTACTGAATGAGAAGAAAGTGTTCTGTTTTATTGCAGATACAATGAAGTTGTCCTCTCAATATTAGAAAGAGCTTGAAACCTCCCCTCCTAAAATGCTATATATGGATATATATGTACTACACAAGTAAGAAGTAAGAAATCACGTATAAGTGAGTCTGTGTTTCTTCCAGAAAACTCTGATTGTGAAGCTGATGTAAACAGCATGTAAGAGGCTTCGTCATTACCAGAAGTTGTTAGGATGAGAGTATAGAAAAACTGCCTTCTACAGAACATATGGAAAAATCAGGGATAGTTTATCAATGAATGTAGAAAAACAGAGGATTGCACACTTAAAGCATATTAGACAATGCATGTTTTTGGAGGTAAAAAGAAAAAAAAAAGTTTCTACTTAGTCATTCAGCCATTTCCCTGACATAGGTTAAAAAAAAAAAAAAAAGGCAATTAATAAAATTTACAGCTATCTGGCATACTGTCCTAGCTATTAGAAACAAATTACAGAACTCAAGGTAGATGGAGGGCATGCACCTAAGAAAACAGTTGTCAAGCTTTGGGCCACAAACCAGACTTCATTTGTATTACGGATGAGAAGGAGTGTTTCTTTGTGTAAG
Source organism: Jacana jacana (assembly GCA_013400555.1). Taxonomy (NCBI): domain Eukaryota; kingdom Metazoa; phylum Chordata; class Aves; order Charadriiformes; family Jacanidae; genus Jacana; species Jacana jacana. The sequence goes on along the minus strand of VZTM01026704.1, from coordinate 830 downwards.
ATCTTTCCCAACTTCTTGTTGGTCATCTTCTTTTTTTAAGTATTCAGTAGGGGCTGTTGTGAAGGAGATAACACTGAATAGAGGAAAAAGTAACATGCCTAATGTGGAAGCAAACACTCTAGGATGCCCTTTGGCATATGAACCTTTTCTGCTTCTGTATTATCTGGGGACTGAAATAGCAAAGTTTGCTCCTTGAAGTCACACCATGGTTTTATGTAGATCTTGTGGTGGTCAGCTGCAGTTTTTCCCCTTCACTGCGCAAGCTGCTGTAATATGCTTTATTTAGGACATGGGAATTCAGTGAGAAGGTATAGCTGTGTCGAATAGCAGTGCTGCCCTATTGTGGGAAAAGACTGAGAACAAACCATCAGTGGATCCTTTACACTGATTTCCAGGGCTTTCATGGTGTATGTAAACCTTTTGATAATGATGAGGTTCTTAACTGACCTGAATGCCTTTTACTTGGGAGGTCACTCTTGCTTTATGGTGAGAACATGAAAAGGCCAGAAGACCCAGCTGGGCTGTTGGGCATACAGCATCTGGGCATGGCCAACTCAGAGGATGAGCGGAATGAATGTATGCCTCCATTCGTCCA
>VZTM01026703.1:62168-94879 GCA_013400555.1 Jacana jacana | reverse complement strand
CCCCCCCCCCCCCAACCCCGTGCCATTTAAAACTTCACCCGGGCTTGGCTGATTTAATCTGCTATCAATTTCTCCTTGTTTTAATCATCGCTTTCTTTCCTTGCCATCGCTCTGTCCGTTTGCTGCTCTGTTCTCATTGCCTGCTCGCCCTGGGTGAGGGTGGCTGTGGAAGGGAGGAGGCATGCACACCTTGGATTTATCCGGGATGGGTGAGGAAAGCTCCAGTTCCCAGGTAGCACAAACCCCGCTGGAGCTCTGGGATGTGGGATTTGGGGGTGTCAACCCATGATTTTCTCAGCTGCGGTGGCTCAATTCTGGGATCTGCTAATTGTGGAATGGTTAGTGTTGGAAAGGGACCTTGAAGATCTTCAAGTTCCACCCCCCACCCCCCCCCATTATCCTGGGCAGGGACACCTCCCACTAGGCCAGGTTGCTCCAAACCCCATCCAGCCTGGCCTTAAACAGTTCCAGGGATGGGGCAGCCACAGCTTCTCTGGGCAACCTGTTCCAGAGTCTCCCCACCATCACAGGGAAGAATTTCTTTCTGGTATCTCATCTAAATCTCCCCTCTTCCAATTTAAAACCATCACCCCTCATCCTATTGCTACGTTCCCTGATAAAGAGCCCTCTCAAGCTCTCCTGTAGCCCCTTCAGGTACTGGAAGGATGCTCTAAGGTCTCTCTGGATCCTTCTCTTCNCCACCTCTCCAGCCTGTCTAGCTCCCTCTGGATGGCATCCCTTCCCTCCAGCTTGTCCACTACGCCACACAGCTCGGTGTCATGAGCAAACTTGCTTGAGGGGGCCTGCTATCCACGCTCCATGCCTCCAACAAAGATGCTGGAGAGCCGTGACTCGGGAGAGCTGCCTTTTTATTTTTCACTCTCCCACGTCCCCGCTTCGGATGGCTTTTGACAAGCTGCTGTTCTTCTCCAGCTGCTGTCTGGTTTGTGTACTTTGTGCTCCAAATTCCCTTGTTCAGATGACATTCCTTCACAAGGCATCGGCAGGAAGATGGTTTTCATCTTCATAGCCTGCTGCTTCCTCAAGGGGACTGGTTATTATTAATTAAGACATTTTTGAAGGTCCAATAAATTATACCTGCTTTCCTTGAGGGTGTATTGTTGCCTTCCTCAAAGACCTCTAACAGATTAGAGAGGTGTGACTTTATTTTCTAAAAGCCATGCTGCTTGCCATGTCATGTTCATCTCGGTAGTTTATTACAACTTTCAAACCGCTAATTTAACAAGTTTACGTAATGCTGAAATAAGCCTTTGAAGTCTGGAATTATCTGTTCACGACCAGAGCAAGGAACGATCATTTCCATGCCAGCAAAAATTACCGAGTGAAATTGTGTGGTAATTTTAGTCTTAATTTAGTTTTCAATCTATGAAAGTTTCTGGGTGTTTTTTGAAGTGACATGAAAGGATCTGCTCTGTTCTGCGTTGCCCCAAATCCTCTCCTGCGGCAAATTTGGTAACGTGGCCTTTAGGAGGAACCTGTTGTAGCTTTTCTTCCTTGGTAACACCTCTCTGAGGAGGAACTGGACAGCACATTAGTTCTTGGCAGACCAGACCTTCAGAAGGGGCTGGAGGACCATAAAGAGGTGGAGAGACCTCTGGCAATTGCTCTGGAGGTGGCTGAAAGGCGCAGGAAGAGTTTATGGCCCCATCTGCAGGAGGAAGGGCTTGATGGTTCGATGAAGCTCAGTTGAATCCTTCCTAGTCCTGGTAGTTCCAAAGTTAATCGCTAGGAGGTTTGTTGGTATTTTTATTGCCTCATTTATATTTTATGGAACCATCTGGTCGCATTAAAGCTTTGAAAGTCAGCTTGGGTTGGATTGAGTTACCCAGGAGCTGAGTAGAGGAGGAGCAGGAGTAGGTCCCATTAAAGCTTTGAAAGTCAGCTTGGGTTGGATTGAGTTACCCAGGAGCTGAGTAGAGGAGGAGCAGGAGTAGGTCCCATTAAAGCTTTGAAAGTCAGCTTGGGTTGGATTGAGTTACCCAAGAGCTGAGTAGAGGAGGAACAGGAGTAGGTGAGGTGTGGGGATGAAGCGTGTCAAGCACTGATAAACCCAACAGATGATCAGGGAAACTTGGAGCTTTCCCATTCTTGCTTTGGTGTTTGCTTTCTTGGAGCCTTCCAGTCCCTCCCCTATCCCGGGTGTTGCCTTTCCAAGTGGAAAAAATGTGATTGCAGGGATGGGAGTGGACTAAATTGCTGTCTGCTTGATGGCTGTGGTGGCTTGGAGCTGGCCTGGCTCACACTGAGCTCCGGTGGCCATCCCGATGTTCGTCTGGGGGACACGGTCCCCCTGTGCTGCCTTGAGATGCGAGCGGTAACCGTGCGAAATGGGCTGCTTTTCAGCCTGTTCCCAACACCCTGGAGTGGTGGGAAGGGAATTTGTGGGTATTTTGGTTGTTTTTTTTAGCCAGCACCTCAGGTGCCGTGGTAATTCCGCTATAGAAACGTTTTTCTTTCAGCTGCAAACAAAACTTGCTCTTCCTGGCTGGATCCAGTGCTCCCCTGCGGATCTGAAAGGCAGAAAACTAAACTTTTATTGATTCCTTCCAGAGAATAGCTCACGTTTCCTCCATCAGTGCTCCTGCAACCAATTCCCTGTGATTTATTACCATGTTTTTTTCTTAAGCACCCCCAACCCGAGTCCACCACTTGCTCCTGCGCGAGGATCTTGCAGCACCCAGGGTGGGGGGGTGCTGAGAAGCCCCTTGAGATGCACACCAAGGTCTCCCTGCAAGGGAACCTGCCAGTGCCTCGGCAGAGGGAGACTTTTGCAAACCAAGGGCACCAAATGCTTTTTGCAGTAACAGTGATGTTTCATGGTGATAACCTGGCCTGCCTTATCTTGGTCACCCTTTTCCCCTTGCCCCCAAATACCTCGGAGCTGCTGATAATACTGTGGCTTTTGGGGCGGCTGCTCTTGAGTTGGGGCTCTCTCCATGTTACATTGGAGCGAAGAATTCAATTTATTCATTGAATTGCACCAGTCTCAAGCTTGGGGCATTTCCTGCCGGGCCAGTTGCTGTTTCCTTCAATTTGTTTGTCACTGAGCAATACGTTAATACACACTGAAACTTAGACATTGGAAAGTGTTTATAATTAAAGAAAGCTGGGCTGGTTGGCGAATTTGGGGTGGCAGATGTATGTGGGCTGGCGTCCTCCCCAAGGCAGGGCTGAGATTTTAGGGGGAAACTTTACCATTTGAAGGCTTTGTTTACCCCAGGGGGTTTTAGGAGGTGGGAAACGGGGCTGCTTTTGCAGCCCTGCTGTGTCGAGGGTGCGAGAGGCTCTGGGAAGAAGACGGGCTAAAGGTGTTTATAGCCTGAAACCAGGCTGTGCGCAGGGCTTTTCATTCACTCACGCTCCCCTCCTCAAAGGCTGGGGGAATTGGAGCTCCTGTTATTATTTAAGTGGCTTTCCAGCTGCTCCTTCTCATCCTGTCATCTCACTTGCCCGTCTTTGATTAATGACCAGACCGTCCGTTCCAGCGCTTCCCTTCTCTCCTTCATTCAATTCCCCCCTTTTTTTTTCTTTCCTCTCTTTCCCCTCTTTTTTTTTTTTTCTTTCTTCCTCTCACACAAACTGCTGATCTAAATGTTCAAAATAAATTATGCTGAATAATGGATGAAGACAGCTGCATAATTTATGGTGCCACGGGGTGAGGTGAAGCCGTGTGTGCTCTTCCTCTGTTTCTTGTCCCCTGTGCCATCCCCAGGTCCTTTCTCCGAGCTGGCCAAGGAGGCAGTGGCACCAGGTTTGCTCCAAAACCTAGAAGGTGGCAGTTCTTTAGATCCCATTTTTATTCCAGAAAGGGATTTAACATCACAGGATTATGCACACTGGGATGTGGTGACCATTGGGGTGAGAGATGCTGACGTTCAGCCCATTGAAGGTGGCAGAGATGATGGGAATTGATCAGTCCATGACATTCCCTTCCTTCTGCTTTTCTGGAGCAGGATTGAGCTGCTGGAAGAGGTTTTAAAATTGGGTGGGTGAGAGCTTCTCAGTTTTGGGGTCTGAGTGTCACCATGAGAAAGTTTTCTGTAGTCCTGGTGTCAGCTGGAACAGTTCATTTTGGCAAGCCAGGGCAATTTCTGCTGACTTTTATATTGTATTCAGAATTTCTCTCCATTAAGGATATCAGATGTGATTATAATATGTTGAAATGAAGCACTTCAACCTTATCAAAAATAACATTTTGATAATTTTTTTCACTGCAAATGTCAACACAATCAATAGGTTCTTGCAAATGTTTTGATTTCATTAAATCCAGCAGATTGTTCTGCTGGCATGTTTTAAGCCCGGCTAAATATCCCTTTTTTCCATACTGGGATGAACTTAGATAACGAGGTTACCTTTTTCAAAGCCAGATAGTGATGAAATAGAGCTTTTTAGCCACAGCCCTCCGTGTTCCTTAGTGAAAGGATAAAAGGGTGGCGGAGACGAGGGAAAGCAAAAAGGATAGATGGGGAGACATCATTTTTCTCTATCCCAGTTTATTATCCCATCCATTTGCCTCTGTCTTTTTCTGACGTCTTGTCCGTCAGCCGCTAAAACCTAATTCTGTAAGAAATAAATACAACTTGAGTAAATTAAGTGAAAAGGCTGCACAGAACCCAATTACTCTCTTTTTCCCCCAGACACTGGGGAAGGGAGTTCATTTCCCTGTAATGAAGCACGCGGTGAGCGACAGCCCGGCAAAATGAGCCGTGGCTTGGCTTGCAGCTGCGTTCATACAGGGGTAAACTGGGGGATTAGGGAGCAGTTTGGAAGGGTTATGATGGAGGTACAGGGATCTGGGGTCTTCCCAAGGGATACTTCTTCCCAAGGGATACCCCTTCCCAAGGGAGGGTCTTCCCAAGGGATACTCCAGCTCATGGCAGCATGCATTGCCTCCTTGACCAGCCCTGGCTGGATTCCCAAGAGAGATGATTTTTTATCATGGAAACAATTTGTTAATAAAAATCAGAGTGGTAGAGGTGGTTGAAGGTGCCCAAGTGTTTCCCTTTGAAGGTCTGGGCTTCTAGGCTGGTGTTGTGCAGGCACACACAGGCTGGTGTTGTGCAGGCCCTCTTAGGAGGAGGGAGGCTTGAGAGGACCACTCTGGGTGAGAAATGCCCCTCACAGCCTGCGGGAAGGCACACAAAAAGATGTACAAATGGATTTATATGGGAAGTAGAAAGTGGTTTGGCCAAGGAATTGACCTGGGACACGGGAGTCAGCCCTGCTCTGTCGCAGCCTTGACAGCGTGACCTTCCACAAACGGTTCTACAGTCCCAGCAGCACGTCGCGTTGCTCGCTCTTCTTCTCTCATCGCAGGCAGGGTTTGGTAAAAAAAGGCTTTGTTCCACTGTGTGTGTATTGAACTTGGCACAAAAGCCTCCCATTCCAGCTGCTGCTGTAATACCCATCGTGTGCTTTGTAAGGAAAAGGGAGAGTACGAGGAATAAGGCAGGAGGGAACTCGGGCTGAAACCTTCTGCTTGGGTTTTTCTTTTTCAGGGGGTGTGTGTGTGCACATCCAGCACAGATGTGTGGGCTTTTTCTGTGTCTTTGATGCGTGTTCATAGGACAGTGATACTGGTGAGGGGTCTGGAGAACTTAGAAAGAGTGGCTGAGGGAGCTGGGGGTGTTCAGCTTGGAGGAAAGAAGGCTACGGGGAGACCTTATTTGAGGTCAACCTGAGAGGAGGGTGTAACGATGTGGGGTTGGTCTCTTCTCCCAAGGAACAGGCAATGGGACAAGAGGAGGAGGGAGGTTTAGGGTGGATGGATATTAGGGAAAATTTTTACACTGTCAGGGTTGTTAAGAATTGGGATGGGCTGCCCAGGGATGTGGTGGAGTCACCAGTCCTGGAGGTACTTAAAAGACACAAAGCTGTGGTGCTGAGGGACGTGGGTCAGTGGTGGACTTGGCAGTGCTGGATTAATGCTTGGGCTTGATGATCTGAAAGATCTCCTCCAACTGCAATGATTCTATGATTCCATACAGCTTTCTGGATGTTTCTCTGACCCTGTAGGGGTTATCTGGGATGCTGGACTCGATGGGTTATCACCCTGCAAGTCCCCGAGGCAGAAACCCGGTGCCTGCTGTGTCCTTGTTGTAGGAGAGGGACGCTGCAGTGAGTCAGAGCCAACAGAGCTCGTTTTTTGGGAGTCGTGGTGGTGCATTGAGTAATAACTGCACGAGAGAGGGAACTTGCAGTGCTTTATTATGCGTAATATCCAGCCAGTGAAAGACAGCTGCTGCTGCTCTATGGAGTGTTACAGCCCCGTAATCAATATCGGGGAGGAGGAACTGGTGGGCAACCTGTTCCCTATTACGGGCACTTAGGCAATGCTTGGGTTGACAAAGAACCTTGTACCAACTGCAGGCAGCACATGTTCAACACGCTCCTCATCTATCAGGGAGCGATCCAGCCAAACGCCCAGATGCTCTTGACAGTTAACTTTGGAGAGGAACAGACAAAAAATAAGCTTGTTTGTTTGTTTTTACAACAGGGTGATCACCCCGTTTCCTTTGGCTACTGAGGTATAGAATTATCCCCTTTGCCTTGAGCCTGGTGACCCAGGGCAGGGAGAGACTGATGGGCTTTAGGTCACGAAGTCGACAAATATCAACCAAGCAGGCGGCCGGGGTGGTGTGATCCCCCGGCGGGTGTGAAGGATGGGGAGCCAGGACTGCTGGGCCATTTTTCTGGTGCTGCCACTGACTAGTTTTGACTTTGAGCGAGTCATTTAATGGCTCAGTAATTAATCCTATTCATACAGCTAAATTGAGTACCGCTAGGTACGCGAGCTCTCGCCGCAGGCACACCACAGCCATTCAGAAAAAAGGAAATCACAGCAACACCTATAATAGAAGAAGAAGGTGGTTGATTTCAAAGCATCCCGTCCTGCCACTCGAATCCTTCCCGTCACAAAGAGCCTGCAGAAGGTCTGGAACGGCTTGACTTCCTTACTGTGAGGAGGAGTGATGCCCGCTGGCCAGAGCTGGCAAATCCATCACCTACCTTGGCAAAAGAGCGTCAGTGACGTTCGTAGGAGGCCTAGGAGGGATGGTACTAGGTGAATTCAGATAATTCCAGCTTGTTTGCAATTGATCTTCTCCCCCACCCTTTGGTTTGCAGCCAGTGCACCACCACACTGCGGCACAGTCAGCCACAGGGACACCCCCCTCCCACCCCCGGCACCAGGGCTGAGGTGACCTCCCGTTCTCCTCATCCTCCTGCCGTTTTAACCAAGGAACCGCTGGAGTCAATCAGAGGGAGGTGTTTCAAGTGGGGTGTTTTTATTAGCTCAGACCAAAGTGCATATATATTTTATATCTGTCTGCTACCAAGTGGAGCACTTTCTTGAACAAAGCTGCTCTTTGGTAGTCCATGAAGCACGTTTTGTTGCCCAGATGTGGCACCGCTGCCCCTTCGGGGAAGAGTTTCCCCTCTGTGGATACTGGTGAGGGGTGTGAGCGTTTGAGTGGAAATCTCTGCAGTTCCACCTACGGACAAAAGGCGACTTCAGGGAAGCTGGGAATAACCATCTTGTGGTCTTTAGCTTTTGAAAGTGACAGATCTCTGTCGCTTGGAGGAGTTTTCTGGCTCGATAGTGGCAGTAGATCCACGGGTTGCTCTGGGGGATGCGACGGGCTTAATACAGAGTTTAACTGGGATTTACAAGCCTGCCATGGGGTTGTGGGTGTTTGCATCAATTGAATAGGATTTTAATTCCCAAATCCTCACAAATGACCTAGGAAGTTGTCTTCTGTGTGTTGATTTCTTTTTGGGGTGGGGCAGGGGAGGCTGGGGGTGGTTTCTTTGGGGTTTTTTGTTTGTTTGTGTTTTGTTTTCTTTCACAAAAACCTGGAAAACCACCAGTAAATGGGCTTTGCCAGAGTAACAGTGGATTTTGGCTGACTGGCTTGTAACTTTTTAGCAGCTGTGGGAGGTTGTGGCTTAACAGAGGGTGCGGTTGTGAAATACAACTCTAGCTGTCCCCTCTGTGCAACTTTTACCTACGATAGAGGTGTCCACTTGTCCAGTATAATTCAAGAACGTGTAAATCTATGTGTATTCTCTTTTTTTTTTCCCCTACATCTGACCAGCAAATCTGTTTGGGTGGCGGGACAAATACCGGCTTTCAGCGGAACTGAACTGAATGTCTTAGGAGGAGTTAGGAAAAGGAAGGGAAGAAAGGGGAAAGCCAAGGTGGTACCAGCAGTGCAGCCTGTGGATTAGCTTTGCCAGAGGAAATAATTCTCTGGCTGGTCCTTACTATACACACATGGACTTTCCTTCCCTGCCAGGCCCCCAGGTTCACGTTTCCAGGTCATTTCCGTAGTCTTTTCTTCAAATAGACTTTCCTCTGCCTCCTACCTCTCCCTCGGTCGGAGGTGGTGATGTCTGGCGGAGTAATTGCTTCGGGGACTCCGAGATGGACTGGGAGCCAGCTGAGACTATCTTGCCTCTGGTCCTGGCCCTCCACGGGGGAAATCTGAAGCATGTCGGAGCGATGGCTTTGCAGAAATTCCCAGCTGACAGGCCGCATGTTTGGGCTGGCTGGCTGGTCGGGAATTCATTAGGAACTTTTGTGTTTGCAGCTGTCTCTCAGATTATATCTTTATTGATCCTGCCCTGCCCGTGGCCAGTGGGAAATATGTGGGAATGATGAAGCTCTTCTGAAGGGGTAGGGTGGTGGTGGTTGAGTTCATAATCCTGCTCAAACAAAGGCGGGCCCCCAGAGAGCAGGATGAATGGCCCGTGTGTGTAGTCTATTTGGAGACGATATGGCTATCACATCTTGTTCCCCTTGTTTTCCTGGGATAACATTCAATTACCCCTGCCAGGAGCAGCTTCCCCAAAGGGCTGTTGAGACAGCTAATCACTTGCCCCGCTTACTCCCACTGAGAAATGATAAACCTGAGAGGATCAGTGGGACCAGTGCCAGTTTTGGGGCTCTGCAGTGGTCCCCAAAAGACCTGGTGTCTTGAGGAGGTCACAGAGATGGAGGTTGGCTGTGGCTTTGCTGCTTGATCATGGACAAGCAGGGTCTGGAGAATAAATCTTATGAGGAGAGGCTGAGGGAGCTGGGGGTGTTCAGCTTGGAGAAGAGGAGGCTGAGGGGTTACCTTCTCACTCTCTATAACTGCCAGAAAGGAGGGTGTAGAGAGGTGGGGGTCAGTCTCTTCTCCATAGTCACAGGCGATGGGACAAGAGGAAATGGCCTGTAGTTGCAACAGGGGAGGTTTGGGTTGGATACCAGGAAAAATATTTACACAGAAAGGGACATCAAGTCTTGGAACGGGCTGCCCAGGGAAGGGGTTAAGGCACCATCCCTGGAGGGGTTCAAAAAACAGATTGCCATGCTGCTTGGGGACACGACATGATGGTTTTTATCAGAGTCAGGTTGATGGTTGGACTAGATGATCTTAAAGGTCTCTTCCAATCCAAACAATTTTATGATTCCAAGTGGCATATTTTTGTGCAGAAGGCTGTGGATTGAAAGAAAGATTGAAAGAAAGTTTGAAAGAAAGAAAGATTGAAAGAANCAAACAATTTTATGATTCCAAGTGGCTTATTTTTGTGCAGAAGGCTGTGGATGCTGGCTAGTGGGTTGAAAAGATGGCAAGTTAAAAGCTGGAGTTTCTGCTCTGCTGCTGCCAGCAGTGGGTGGCCCTTACGAGTCTTGCTTCACTGGGACAGGGAGGGTGAGACGGTGCCTTTGTGAAATGTGAGGGATTATTTGGGCTCATGCTGTCGGCCGTCTGTCCCCCCTGTCCCTCCATCCTCTCCCCACGGGGGCTGCCAGCCCTGGGTGTTCGCCATGCGAGGCTCAGCATCCTCCACAGAGGATCCACAGCCTCCGGTGCTTTGGGAGGATGCGGCCAGACCTCTGGAGGGCTGTCGGGAGGTGACAGCTTTCACTTGCCATTAGCCTGGGCTGGGATTGTGCAGGCACCCTGGAGAGGTAGAGCCCTCACAAGCCCCCTATCAATGCCTGACAGCACCTTCCTCTTTGTATACCCCAGCAAGGAGACAACTTGCCAGACAACCACGCTTAGCCCCTGCCAAAGCCAAGCGCCGGAGAAGTCCCTGATGTATTTAGAGAAACACACTTGTCTTGCTGCGTCTGCTTTGGAGAAACCTTGCTAATCCTTCCTGAAAAGCCCAAAGGGGGATCCGAAGCAGCTTTTCATTAGCCAGACAAGCCCTACAAGTTCCCCAGCAAAATACCTACACGGGCAGGGATGCTGCTGTCTGCCTCTCTGCTGAGTGGTGGGGGATGCAGCCTTTGCTGGGAGCCTCGTACGTGCAGGGAGAGGGATACGGACACCAGCATCCCACTGGGAAGGTGCTGAGAGCTTTGCATTACAGTGAGGGGTGGGAAAAACATGAGGCTCCTCCACAGGGCTGTGGCTTCTTTCGTGCATCCCTTGGGGCTGCAGCTTTTTTTGGGCATCCCTTGGGGCTGCAGCTTCTTTTGGGCATCCCTTGGGGCTGCAGCTTCTTTTGGGCATCCCTTGGGGCTGCAGCTTCTTTTGGGCATCCCTTGGGGCTGCGGCTTCTTTTGGGCATCCCTTGGGGCTGCGGCTTCTTTTGGGCATCCCTTGGGGCTGCAGCTTCTTTTGGGCATCCCTTGGGGCTGCGGCTTCTTTTGGGCATCCCTTGGGGCTGCGGCTTCTTCTGGGCATTGGCAGGGGCTGCAGCTTCATTCGGGTATCCCTTGGGGCTGTGGCTTCTTTTTGGCATTGCCAGGGGCTGCAGCTTCTTTTGGGCATCGCCAGGGGCTGCAGCTTCTCTCGGGCATCCCTTGGGTCTGCAGACCTCGGCAATAGGTTCCTGCTTTTCCCTCGCCCCCCGGAGCCTCTCCAGGCTCATTCCTGGACTTCCTAATGATGGATAACCCTCTGAGCTGCCTGCGGGCAGGGCTGCCTGGTGTCTTTTTTTATGCATGTGTGAGCCAGCTATCCCTGACACAGCGCCTTTACGGCAGAATAACTATATCCATTGGATCGGGCTGTACTGTTTCTTGCTGAGCCAGTACAGCTCGTACAGGAACTGCCTGTAAACAAGTCCAAAGTGCATGGAAAGCACTTCTTTAGACTTCCTACTCCCATTAGTGACAGGCTGGGAATTCGTTTCACAGCGAGGGTGGCTGAGATGATGTTGATGGTGGTGTGTATCAGGTGTGTGTGTATATATATATCCTCAGGACCCTGAGCAGATGAGTGCAAGCCACAAGGCCATTAGCAAGGCTGCAAACATGTAAATACTGGGCTGCTTTCTTGCCTTTGTACAGTCCCCGAGCTGCTGTCCCTGCTTTCCCCTTGTCTTTCCTACCTGATAGAGCCTTGAGCTGTGGCGGGTTACATCGCAGCCCACTCGGGATCGGGCTAATAGGTGATGCTAACAGGTTGTCAGCTCTCTGGCTGCAGAAGGATGCGTTTCCCAGGCTAAATCCAGACGGACGTGACTTGCATGTCCGCGGTTCCCCTCTTAACTTGCCAGCCTTGCAGTAGCTGGGAGAGCGCTCTGGTGATATCTGCAGGCATGGCAGAAAATCATTTCCAGCGGTGGAAAGTGACTTTGCTGTATGGATAAAATCTCCTGAAATTACTCTGGGGTAAGAACAATTTGTTTCGGTCTCCATCTCCCGAGATACTGATGTTGGAAAGGTCCGGATTTGTCAGACCCGCTCCCTGCGCACGCACCCTTTTTAAACGCTGGTTTGATTTATTTTATGGGGTTTTGGAGTTTTTTTTTTTAATATTATTTTCTTTTTCATCCGCTGTTGTTGTTTTGCATGGACGTACTTGTGGCCTCAGGGACAAGAGTTCCACTAAAGCAGATAAAAGGGCTTTTAAATATGCAGGTTTTGCTCTGCAGATGCGTGAGCGCCTGCTAAGGCATTCCGCTGTGATTAAAAAGAATAAATCCTTCCGAGGCCAGGAGAATACCTGGGTGAAATTAAACCCCTGCTGAAGAGCCAGTTGTATGTATGTAGCTGCATAACTATATGTATGTAAGCATACCTTACATACATATATAGGATATATAGGTGTCATCTTGGGGACACGGGACAGGCTTCACACCTGGCCCCTTGGGTGCGAAGGGGCTCTGCTGGGGCCCCCGCTAACACGGGGAAGTGAAGTCAAGAGCAGTATTAATTTAGATGGCTTTCTTTCCCCTTCCAGAGCTGCTGTTCCTGTGCTGCTGGTGTGTAATAAAAGACTTTTTAGTGCTGGGGGAAATCAAATAATCTTAACACAACTGTGAATGGGTCTGGGCTGTGATTATCCCGATGAAATTGGTGATTCAGCTCCGACTCTCCGTGTCTCCTCGCCTTTTCTTAAGGTGTTTTTTTCCCCGTCCCCGGATTGATAGATTGACAGCTGAGTGCTTTGTTATCAGGAGCTTGCCATTATGGGTCTGTGCATTGCTTAGAATTTAGACTAACCTCTGCTTTTCTGGCTGGAGGGATATTTTGGGCAAGATCTATGAATTTTCGGAGACAGACCCAAGTAGTGATAATGAAAGCTCTGGGATGGTGAAAAGTATTTCTCATGCAGAATAGGAAAACATTATGAACCTTGGCATCTCTCCCACTCTAAAGGCAGCCTATGTGATGGAGAATTACTTGGAGAACGTGCCCCACAGCGTGGTGTTTCCTGTCTTCCGTTGTGCCTCCTCTTTTAGACCCTCTCCTGGCTTGGCAGGGCCGAAAAGGCTGGCTGTAAAGGAGAGAAAAATTATATTTATGGTTTTTTCAGGAGCTCCATCCCTTCTTCCTCCCTTCCCCATCAGCTCTGCCTGTGCCCATGGTCCTTTGTCCCTGGCAGCATGAGTGGTTCTGATGCTCAGGGGTACCCGAGTGTCTTAAATGCTCTGGCAGCCCCCAAGCATCAGGGGTACTGGTCCAATTGGGCATACCTGATGGCTCCTAGTACCAGGTACCTCAGAGGAAGGCTCACAGCAGTTAAATACCATCATTTGGCTGGGAAGGATTTTCTCTGCACAAGTTAGAGATCAACTTCTGTGCCAAAGCATAAGGGTTTAGGTCCCCAATGAGTTTTTTGTCTCTCCTGGTAGAATGGTGGGCTTACTTATGGGTCTCCTCCATCTCTAATTTCGGTGAAGTGCAGTTTCTGCTCCCCTCTCGTTGCAGAGCTCAAGCCAGGCTTGTCAGAGGCAAGTGGGATAAAAAGCCACAGACCTCTCTTGTTAGGGACCTGCGTCTGTGGCTTTCCCAAGGGCCCAGGGACTGCGCTACCAGAGCTCTCAGAGAAGGAAACAAAGCGTTTAACCTCTCTGTGCCTCTGTTTACCCTTCTTTTTTTAAAAAAAAAACCCCAAAGGTGTAATTCCCAGGGAGATGCCGTGAGGCTCAATTACTGCTGCTGTGTTCTGAGATCCCAGGATAAAAGGGGAGAGAATTATCCTGTCAGTCTGCCTCAAATATTGTTTTCATTAAGATTAACACTCTTCAGTAAACAGAGCCGTTAGAGCTGTATTAGGTGTTTAATAAGTAATACGTAGTTGATATCCATCACGTTGCCTTTCTGTAGCGAGCTGCTGGGTAATGCACGGTAACGGGCCGGTTGAAGTGAAGCAACCAGCTCTAATTGCTCTTCACAGCCTATTTGATCAGCAGTACCTAGGGTTACAAGAGGAGGACGATGGGGAGGGCCTCCCTCACCTCCTCGTCCCAAGGGCACGGAGGCAACAAGGGACCCGGGAACAATATCAACGACTCTAGAGGCTGTCGTGGCCAAGATCCGTAAGTTCTGCCTCCTGAATCTGGAGGTGGGGGGGAAGAAGCTCAGGGCAGGTGGGCTGTTGAATCCTTCTGTGCTTGGCATCTCTATAAAAAAACAACAAGCCCCATAAAAATCAGGTTCTGTGTTTTCCCGTTGCCTGTAGGTAGTATCTGCACGTGCTTGACATGTAGTATGGACATCAAGGCGGTTTGAAATGGAGTGGTTTTGGTCTCGGGCTCCAGCAGAAGTGAAGGGAGGGTCAAGTGGAGCTGAACTCCCACTCCCCCGGCATCAAACTCTGTGGGGAAGGCAGAGCTCACGAGGGGAGGATTTCTTGGTCTGTCGCCTCAACCGCTCGTTAAACTTATCTTGGGTTTTGCTAGTTTACGTGCCCCCACACCCTCCCAGGCCAGGACCTCTCAAATACCCCTCCTCCTCCTCACTTATGCAGAGTGCCACAGAGCCTTGACCATGTGAATAGGCTTCTTGTCTTTTCCTGTATCTGGGCTTTTCTTGCCTGGACTTGGCCAGCAAAAGCTCTGAAGCGTTTACCAGTGTTGAAGAAAAGCAGACTTAAAAGCTGACAGCCAGAACTGGGTCCTCAGCTGGGTCAAGTGCAAGTGCATGGAGCTGCGCTGATTTATGCTGGCTGAGGTTCTGGCCCATCATTTTTTGTGATCAGTCATAAATACTGCGTTGATTTAAAATGAAGAGGTCTGCCTCAAACTTGGCCGAGCTGTCGGTGTAAATTGCACAACCTTTGGGAACCCGCTTCCTTTTTGTCCTTGCTGCCGTCGCTCTGGGTTAACGCTGAGGGAATGGATTTTCCTTCCCTCTAATTTCTGCTCAAGATGTAGAGGTTTTTCCTTTCCAGTGGGCCGGACTGGGAGGCAAGTGAACCCGTTGCCTTGGGTTCCTGGCTACCACAGCCAAGCTTACCGATGCCACCTTATAGCTGTTTCTCTCGCCTCTGGCAAAATCAGTGCCGGCAGTTGGTGACCCGGTTGTGCTGGTGCCCGTTTGCAGTTCTTGATGGTGGCTGTTAGGTACTGATACCGTTGTGTCCAAGCCTGGGACGCCATGGGGACATTACAGGGCTGTGATCTGCGGCGTGCACAGAGTTATCTGCCTTGGCATCTTGGGCGGCTTTTAGTCCAGACTGACATTTGAATAATACATAGGAAAGCTGGTTGAGTTTCTGAGAAATTACCTCAGTCTGAGAGCGTGCCCTGACCCTGCACGGGAGCAATAGATGTGTTCTCCGTCTTGAATATGGGGTGGCATTCCCAATCTGTACGCTTGGAGGCTGATGGAGATGGCTGTGTCCTTTGGCTCGCTGCGGAGCGTCGCAGAGTGTCCTCGCTGTACTTCAAGACAGGCGTGAAATGACAGTGCCTGTAAGCCTTTGGCTGCGGGTTCCTTCCCCGGGGAGGTACGTACTGAGATATCACTGACTGGGAGTACTGCTCTCCGCTAAGTCCCAAGGAAATCCCATTCTGCCCACCAGCCAGTCTGCGGGATTTCTACCAGCCTGGAAATAATGGGAGAGTAACACCAATTAAGAGGACAGGCTCAGCCCCTCTCCTGCTGCTCAGCGGAGAAGATCAAGGCAGGTTTGTCGCCGTTTGAAGACTGGCCTTTGAGAAAATCGCTGGTGAAGATGTTCTGAAATCGCTCCAAACCTTGGAAGTTGCTGCTGCTGTGAATACAAATGGGTTGAGAGGAGTTTCACCTGAAGAGGAGCCGGCGGGGAGCCTTCCCTGCTGCCAGGCGAGGGGCAACGGAGGTGGCTCACCTCAGGGTGCCAGTGGGAGCCGAGGCCCAGGGTGATGTGTAGGAGAGGGCTAAAACTGGCCAGAATGAAGGTGAAGCGGGACAAGGTTGAAGCAGGAAGATGTGGGACTGGAGTAGCAAAAGCAAGGCTGCTCTTTGCCTTGAGCTGGGGGTGAGAAGAGCTGAGATTTCCCCCATGGATGGCCATCTTCTGGAGCAGGGTGAAGGCTGAGGAAGGCAGATGAGGCGGTGCAGCTTCGTTCTCTTCATGCCCAGGTAGCCTTGTCCCTGCTTGTTAGTTGAACATAGACCCAGTGTTTAGCCAGGCATCGTGCAGCTTTTGGTTGTCTGGAGGGTGGAGGAGGAGAGATGTAAGGACATCTCCATCACGTCAGTGCCTCTTTAATGAAGGTCTGTGAGCATGTTTTGGCTTTTGGGTGACAGCAGAGCGTAACAGCCTGACAGTGTCCCCAGCTGGGCCTCTCCATTGCTGTGTTGAGGGATGGAGCACGTGGATGAAACCACATTGGGTTTTTTTTTGTCCTAAACACAAAGACCCAGCAGGCACAGCTGTCCCTCAGCCACCAACCTATCTCACCACCTTCTCCATGGCATGAGCTGCAAGGTGCCAGCAAGAAGGAGCTGCTTGGGCGACTTGTCAGCCTTTGGCTCCTGCTGTTTCCAACCTTCTGGTGCTTGGATGGAGATGTCCAGAGCTCCTGTGGTTCAGCAAGCATGTTTTGAACCATCTGCTTTCTGCCACCATGGTGTCAGGGCACCTTGATCTTTCAGTGCCCCTTGATCTTTCAGCACTTCGGCAAACTCCAGCCAGCCCCACGGGGAGTGCTAAGCCCAAATCCTCCAACCTGAGACCTGGCACTGATCTTTTCCAGGTTTTGGCTGCTCTGAAACAAGGCATTGCATCTCACGGGCAGCTTTATCTGAGCTCCCTTTGATGCTAACCAAGCCCTGCCGGGTTAAGCCATCTCAGTGCCCGTGTTAACTCTTGGCCCCGGGCTTTGGCAGAGGGGAACGCTCACGGAGAGCGAGAGCCGTGTCCATCGCTTGCCCGAAAAGGACGCAGTGCCAGTGCTGTCTGCACCTATGACCCTGTGATTTATTTAAACCCTCGTTAACAGAGTTCACCCCGCCATGAGCCAAGCCCAAAAGATGGCTCCGGTGATCTTGCAGGGCTGAATTAAACATGTGCTGTTGCTTCTCGCGGGCTCTGGCTGATTTTGTGGAGGGAGGAGGAGGAGGGGAGAGCTCAAACAGATGGGCCCCAGTACCGATCTCACTGTCTCTTGCCTCCTTCCGAAATAAATGAGTGGTGCAGCGAGAAATTCAGGCTGTGTAATGCGCTCTCAGGATGTGCACTTTCCAGGCAAGGCTGGTCCGAGGCGGCTGGGGTCAGTGTGGATGTTAACTCTTGCACCCTCTTGTCTTGAGATACCAGTTAATACATTCAGCTCTTGATCAGACTCTCGTTATTGGGAGATTCAGCAGGGACACCAAGCATGGGCTTTATTTCATTATTTTTATGTGGTTTTTTTTTTTCCTTTTCCCTGCTTCTTGTTCATTTAGTTCGCTAATTTCTTTCCCTCAGGAAACTCAGGCTTGGATGCAGCATCTGGGTTTTCAATGAGGTCCATCTTTATTTTATGGTTGCAACAGGCGTTGGGTTTTCCAGCTGGGGAAAAAACACCATTTTCCCCTCTCCATTTTAAAGGATGGGGTTTTTTAGGGTTTTTTTTGTGTGTTGTGTGTGTGTTGTGGTGCTGTCGGTGAGAGGGTGGAGAAGACTAAGATCCAAGAGGCAGTCTCTGCCGTGTTGGGAAGGTGTCAGGAAAAGTTTCTCCTGAGGAAGCTGGTGGCCCTGCCATCCCACTGGTCTGGGGGTGGCAGATGGATGCAGCCACCCATGGTCTGTGGGCTCCAGCCTTGCTCAAGTCCCACGGGGACCTGTTCCAGCCAGGCAAGGTGGTCAACAGAGCCTGTCCCCGTCCCTGCTTGGGCAACCATCCCAGCCGGAGCCTGCCGGCTTGTCCGGCCTGGGGCTGCGGAGGAGGGTGGGAGGCAGAGGCGATGCAGGGAGAGGGACAGCAGCCGCTTGATGGAACGGAAAATGCTGACATAAATTAATCAAACGAGGCATCTCGCAAGATTGAATTAGATCCTGATTTATGACTGCGGTGCTGCTGCTTCTGCAGTTCCTGTGCTCCCTGCTTATCCCTCACCCCCTGATTTATGGGGAGGCTTCCACTGTGAAAGGGCCCCTACGGGAAGAGCGGATGGATGGATGGATGGTGTTCCCAGCTGGGCTAATACCAGCCATCACATCGTGTTTTCTGCAGGACTTCACTTGTTCAACTGCTGTATAAGCTCAGTTTCTAGGCTTTTTAGATGGGATGCATAGCTCTGGAAAGAGTGATGCCTGGAACAGGAGAGAGCCTTTAGTCCTGCATCTTGCTCATCCTCTGGCTCCTCAGTGCTACCAAGAGAACCCCTACGAGCACCGTCCTGTGACTGGTTGCTGCGGAACGGTCTTTCCAAGCCCTTCAGGTTGGACTGGTTTGTGAGAGAGACTGGTTTCTCTTCCAAGAGACATTTGTACTCTCTGGGACCCAAACCACTTCATTTCTATTCCCCTCCAAGAGCTCCTGTAGCTACTGGTTTCCTTATCATGCTCTGTAGAGGAGAGCATGATTTGTCTGGACGTGTCCAATACGTTCACATGCTGTACAAGGTCATCAGAGCGTGAAGTGACTTTTCATCCTTTGCATTCACAGAGGAGCCAGGGAAGCTTGAAGGAGCATGATGCCGAGGCGGCTTCGGAGATATTTATGGGGACCTTGCTCCTCATGAGGAGGGAGCAAGAGAAAATGAAGGGGGGTTAGGTGAAAATGGAGCGGTTTGGCAACGGACAAGCTCAGAGCAGAAAGTTGGGGTGTGGTTATTGATGGGGAAGGTCGTGGATGGCATGGAAAATAGGAAATGTGTAGTTAGAGGAGAAGGAGCCTCGTGGGAAATGTGGAGAGTCCATGGTGCAGGTGAGGAGGACGGGGTTTTGGAGAGAAAGGAGTAAGGTGTGACCTACCTGAGGGCTGTCTTGTTTGCCTGCTCTCCACGCAGGATCCTTTCAGCGTCTTTAATTCCAAGTAGGAAAAGCGCTTTTCCAAAGAGCCAGCCCCTTCCCTGGCAGCGTGTGTCTCTTGGTGCGGTGGTTGGGGTGGGGAACCAGAGGACTTGGCTTCAGCAGGAGGGCAGTAGCCCCCAGCCTTGTTTGCAGCCATGTTCCCTGGGTACCCCGGCGTCAGCGATGAAGAATAGAAACAGATTTTCTGTCTTCCTGCAGCGTATTGATTTTTTGCTCCCTGCTCCGGCCTTTTGCTCGTCCTTTTCAGCAGCTGGCGGTGGAATGAAATATAAGGTTTGAAAAACTAAAAATACAAAAAGTGACAGCTTCATTGCTCCGAGTGATGGTATTTCGAGGGGAAGCATGACCTGAGAAAAACGGAGACGGTGCCGTCCTGGCCTGCCTCCACTCGCTTGGCGAGGGAGGGGGCCGTGAAAGGAAGAGGGGGTTCGGGGCTGGGGTACCAGGTTGTGTCCCTGCCGTGCTCGGGAGCGACCCCACTCCTCCTGCAGAGGCAGCTCTGGGTTGCTTTGGAGGTTTAGGAATGGGAAGGAAATGGGAATGCAGTCCCAGGCTGTGGGATGTCCTATTCCTGGCCCTGCCACACGTTCGCATGGGATGTATGAGCTCGCAGTGCCCTTCTGTCCCCATCTGAGAAACGATGGTGGCTCGGGGACCCTCGGGTGATGGGAGCCTGGGGTAGACCTAATGCCTCGGTGCTGTACGTCTGGCACCGCTGGAGCATGATTTTAAGGCTATTTGCAGGCTTCTGGGTGGTTACCAATTAGCAGCTGCCGCAGCTGACTGCAACGCGGCAGCCTGCCGTCGGTCGGAGAGTGCCCAGCAGGGTTTAAATTACTTGTCATTTGCCTTGTTTTGCTTGGCCATTTGAATGGTTGACTCTCTCCTAATTGGCGTCGTAACCACCGGGGTGACACGCTCAGAGGTTCTTGATTGGACTCCCTACTTTTTGGGGACCGGGAGGGGAGGGGGGAAGCCTAGCAGATGCCGCAGAAATTAAGCCACGGAATTTAATTCCTCCGTGTCGTTTGAGAGACAGGCAGTGCAGAAACAACGGATCCCTCGGGTTTTCCGTGTTGGGATGGATTCAGCCTGGGGATTTGGATGGTGCAGGGAGTGGTTAGGCATGAGGAAGCTTCATGGAAAGGTGGAGGAGCCATCCACTCGGCGTGGTTGGGTCATACCGACAGAGATGGGGAATTTTGGAAGGTCTTTCAGGGTGGTAGATGAGTTAATCTGTGTATGCTCAGCAAGGAGTTAGGTGGCCCAGAATTAAAGCCCGTGACGAGCACCCCAAGGACAGTCCATATGGGATGGCCACTTCCAGCCATAGGATACCAGCCTCCTAACTCCAGCTTTTTGCTGGTGGGCTCACAGACCTCTGAGGGGTTTGGGATCCTTGGGAGTCTCTCTGCTTCCCCCCAGCTCCGTGCAGCTGAGCTCAGTGGTGCAATGTTCCTCTTATTAAATCTGATGGCGATGAATGGGACATGACACCTGCGTATATGATTCAAATCGAGTCATCCCATTACACGGCGTAAATCAATAAACAAAATGTAGCCACTGACAGCGTTTACAGTTCCCCCTATTACTGCCAACCAGCCCATTTTCTGTGCACGAAAGAGGCATTTACACCCCATTTAACTGTGCTTTGATGCGGGATCCTGTTCCCTGGAAGAGTGGAGGCTTTGACAGGTGACATTAAGGGAAGGGGAGATCTACAGCGTTCGTTTGTAGAGACCTGAACCAGAGGTTGTGAGACATATTTTCACCCCTTTGGGCTGTCCATCACCCTAATTGACGATGTGCTGGTTGGGAAATAGGGCTTGGACAGGAGGTGGGGTGGCGCCAGGGCGGCTGGGGCACAGCTACATTGGAATTTCCCAATGGATCACGGTCCCAAGAGGAAGGGATTTGTATTTCTCCTTCTGTCCTGCCTGGGGAAAGGTTTTTCTCTTGAGCTGAGTGATGGGGAAGAGAGGGATGAAGGAAAAGTAGGCCAGGACATGCACCAGGAGATGTGGCTCTTGGAACACCTCAACTGTCTGACTTGATTTTATTTCATGGGTTTTGCAATCCGGTGATTAATCTGTTAATCAGAGCAAACGTTACAGTAACAGCTGGCAACAAAAATATAACCCAAAGTAGATACAAGCTCTCTTTTTCTGTCATTTTTTTATCTTGTTGAGAAGTTGTCAGTTGACATCTCTCCCCTTTATGAGAGACGGCAGGGGGGAGAGGGGGATGCATATGATGGGGGGAAAATCCTGGTCCCTGCTGCATCTCACCAGGGCTCAGGAAAACTTCCCAGCTCTTTGACAGGGCTCAGCAGCTCCTCCACCCTGAATTTAGCTGATCAGCACTGATTTCTACAAGTATTTTTTCTCTTTTGGGGGCGGGGAGTGTGTGTGGGGAGGGGGGCAGTCAGCACGGAGAGGGATCAGATCAGCTGCCCTTGGAACCCAGGATTGATAGTTTTCTCTCGTTTCCTGGAACGCCACCAAATCTCTGAATTATTCCAAAAAGGACAAGAAAAGCCTCTCTTTTTCTCTGCCCGCCTTTGCTGTTGGTTGATTTTGTTGGTGTTTTGCCGCTGCAGTTGGCTTTGTGGATGAAAAAGGGCAGTTTGTGACCGGGAGGGAGAGAGACGTGGTTAGAAAACAGCAAATGGGAGCAGGGATTTTGCAAAATGTGCTGCTTGAACATCCCTTTTGGCAGGATGGGGACATAAATCCAGGCAGGCTTCTCACATTTTCCTACAGATTCCCACCAAAAAAAAACACCCCCCAAAAATCCAGATCCCCCCAAGCCCCAAAGAACAGCTTGGCTGGAGTCAGTGCTGGTGTTGGTTCTAGAGGAAGAGTATTCCCATAGGCTTTGCATAGTCTGGATCAGCTTCCAGTAAATATCCTCCGCTGCCGGTATTGAAGTCGGACTCTCTGCCAATCATCCATTTATTTTGCATCCTTTGCAATTCCTCCAGGGAATGTCTGGGGTGAGGTTTAGCCCACCCTTTCCTCACCTCCTCGAGCTTTTATCATAACCCTGGTGAGAACAGCGGGGCGAGGAGCACCCCTGTCCTCTGGTGCTGAGGGATAGAGGGGAAGGGGATGGCATTTCCAGAGGGACTCGATGCCAGACCTGAAGCTGGAGACTTGGGGGGGAGCAGGCTGTGAACCGGGAAACAGCTCTGCAACTCCTGCAAGAAGTGGGGAAGGGGATGTTTCGACACATCTGCTCATTAGAAAGATTAAATTTACATCAAAATGGGTTGTTTCTCCATTATTAAAAGGGACGGTTTTGATGCTTCCCTTTTAATTAGGAGCAAGTCGAGAAAGATTTGGGAATCTTTCATGTTGATCTTGTTTAGACCACCATCCCTGGAGGTATTGAAGAGGTGGGTGGATGGGGTGCTGAGAGGCATGGTGGTTTGGGCAGTGTTGGGCTGATGGTTGGACTGGATGATCTTAAAGGTCCCTTCCAACCTAGAATATTCTCTGATTTTGCATTTCCATGATTTTGTGTGTCCTGGGAACAACATTTCTTAACGCCTCCTCTGCCCTCCTCCAGGCTGCTGAGCACCGTGGTTTTAACTTTGAAGGAAGCCCACACTTCTTACATGTTTTTTCCCATCTTCCCTTGACAGTCACCTTTTGCTGCCTAATTCCCTGGACTGTGAAACGAAGCTTTTATTATCTTCCCAAGAAAGGGGGAAGGAGGAGGTTGGGGGGGGGAACACACACACAGAAATTAAATTAGTGAAATTAAAAAGATGATGACGATGACGATGACTGTAACCTAACTTCAACCCTTTTCATTCCGCCTCATGTAGCGAGACAGCAGGCTGTGTTCTGGGGCTTCTGCTTGGATTGCTGTAAAGAACCGAACTTTTACTTTCAAATTAACCTGTCAAATCATATATTTATAAAGGAATTGAAGGCAGGAGAATGAGGGTCCCGGATATTCCCACGCATCAATTAGGGGGAAAATTAATTACAATTTACTGGCATTACCACATTAGAGCTCCCTTGATTAGAGAGCAGATCGCTCTGTGCTCTGGAAAAAGTTAAAATTAGGGGGTGTAGAGGGAGGGAGGGAGGTCCTGGGGCTGGCTCTGAGGGCGGGCACCCCCTCGAGAACAGCTTCTCAGGGTTGGTGTTGCCCTCAGAAGACCTGTTTTGGGGCCTCAGGGCGTTGGACGCTCAAAATTGTTCAGCAAATTGTTCATTAGACCTTTATAGAGCCCCATGGTTTGGGTATTTGCCACCACTGGGGCAGGGAAAAGGTTTCCCTTGGCCTTGTTGGCTCCTCTCGCCCCATCCTGGCGCTGCATCCCTGGGCAGAGGAGAACCCGGCTTGAACCAGGGAGTCTCGGGTGGCCCCGAGATCTTCTGTGTGTTTATTCTGAGGGGGGTTATTGAATATTTCATGCACCTAAATTAGTGCTGGAAGGAGCTCCCGGGCCGTGGTTCCCCTGGTGTCGCCCGGGGAGATGGCTGCAACGCTGCTTTGCGATGGGAAAGCCGGTATCATTGTCGGGCCGTTAGCAATTTGCTGCTGCAATTAAAGGTTTTGTGGCATGGGCAGAGGCCACGGGGCAAGACAAGGCAGCCAGTGCCCTGCCAAGGGCAGTCTGATCCAGTCCCACTGGATTTTGCAGCCTCAGGCAGCTTTATACCACAGAAGGGGAAGGTTGGGGAGGTCTTTGGTGGGGTCTGGAAGGGAGGGGGAGGCACTGCAGGGAGAGGGAAGGCAGGATTTCATGAGACTTTGAGCAATTTTGGGAACAGAAGAACCCGGCATGTGGCCACCTTGCAAAGCCTGTTGTGGTTTTGGTTTGTTTTAGTATTCCTGGGATCAGCAGTGAGGGAAGATGAAGTTCATAGGCTCGGAAAGCCCAGGTCTGAAGGTGGAATCTCAAGCAGCGATGCAAAGTACCGAGGGGCTGAATCCAGACTGCAAGAGTTGTTATGTGTGGCTGGAGATGCCCGTGAGGTGCAGAGCTGGCATCCCCCGGGAGCCAAGGGCAGCCCTGCAGGGCTGTTTCATGTCAGACAGAAGCATGCCCCACATGAGAGTGCCTGTTTCCAGGCAGCTGGGACAGGGATATTTAATACATGGCCTGGGAAGGAGAGATCAGGTGCTGAGAGAAATGGTCCAACTGCTGGGACCGGTCCCAGGCAGCTTATTTTCTGTCCTCATACCCCCCCGCCTTGGAGATTGAGGGTGGCTTTATGGCTGGGCTGTGCCACCTCTTATCGGGGACATTGCAGACATGGCACAGGGTGCCAGGGACAGCCCAGGGCTGCTCTCTCTCTCCCTGTTGGCCCGTGGTGGTGGGCAGGATCTGAGGTGCTTGGAGCTGCGCTGGCTCCATCCACCAGGCAGGTGGGAGCTGCCTGGGATGGACAGGCTGGGAAAGGGGCTGCTTTTCCCATGAGACCCAGCTGTGGCAGCTCCAGCTTCCCCAGTAAAAGCCTAAATCACAGTCTTTGGAGGACAGCCCTGCCTCTGGAGTAAGCAAAATACCCACGTGCTCTTTGCCCCATGGGGTAATACCACAAGAAAGGGCTTTGTAAGGTAAACACCTTTCTTCCCCTATTTTCTAATCCCAGTTTCCTTTGGCTTTGGTCCATCCCCATTGCTCCAGCAAGGGGAAGGGCAGTGCAAGAGATTGAGGTCATGGTTTGAGGCAAAACGCTTTGTCTGCTGTTGTGTCCCTGCCCCGCCATGGGCTGCAGTCCCTCCGATGCACCCTGTGGGTGGACCTTCCTTCCAGAAAGTCCTCTCCAGTGCACACCACAAAGGGGTGTGAAGAGTGCTGTGCCCTCTCCTGGGAGCTCTCTTGGCCAAACCAGGCGTTTTGGGGCTCGTCCCCTCCGGGAATCTGTTAGTGATCCCGGGAAACCTGCCATGAGGCTGCCAGGAGAGCTCTCTTGGCAGCAGCTCCGGGCTGATTGACACCAAGGAAGGATTTGGCCCTCCCAGGGAGCCGAGGGTGGGAGAGGCGGTGGGGTTAGGGACCCCGAAAGCGCAAACATTCCTCTGACAAGCTGTTTGAAGGCGAGTTGATCAGAGAAGGTGACAGCCCTGCCACATCTGGGAACAGCTTCTGTGTCCTCCTTGCTGACAGGAGGAGTTTGATTCCTTTAATATTTGATATGTTCCATCTTTTGCAATGTTTGTTTTTGCCATTGTGGGGTTTGGCTTGTTTTGGTTTTCTTTTTAACTTTCCCTTTTTTGTTTTGTTTTGTTTTGTTTTGTTTTTTAATCTACCCTGTTCCTACACAGAAGCACCTTCCCATTTGCAGGGTGGAAGGGAGCTCTCTGGAGAGGCCAGGGGAAGGAAGCGCCATGACAACTGTGACACTGGGTAGCTGGAAACTCTGCCTGACCTGTGAGGTTCCTGCTTCTTCTCCCCATCCTCCTCCTCCTCCATCCACCCTTCCAGCTGGAGTTAGGTGGTTGCACCCTTCCCATGTGTAACAAGAGGCAAGGGACCACCCCTGCCCATTTGCCACCATGCCAGGATGCAGGTGACCCCCATCGTGCCTGTGTTCATGGGGTTCCCACCTCCATGTTCACCCTTGGGAGACACAAGCTGGCTCTGGTGATGGGGAAGGGGTCCAGCTACCCTGAAAGTCCCCTCGCAGGGGAGGAGATGGGTGTTTTGCTGTTGTAGGAGTAGCCTTTGGCTGGGTGACAGGGTGCAATGTGACATTGCAAAGCCTTTGGTGGCTGCTGGGCAGAGCTGGCATCAGGGATGTTGTCCCTCGAAGGCTGGCAC
Source organism: Jacana jacana (assembly GCA_013400555.1). Lineage (NCBI taxonomy): Eukaryota > Metazoa > Chordata > Aves > Charadriiformes > Jacanidae > Jacana > Jacana jacana. Next base: position 69,394 of record VZTM01026703.1, on the reverse strand, counting down.
TTGCAAAGCCTTCTGCGTGGCTGGGATGCTAATACGGCTTTTCATCCTCCTCCTGCACCTGGTCCCCTCTGGTGTCACTCTACTTGAAGAAAGGGAGTCAGAGGGGGGAGGTGACATCCTGGGAAACTTTTGGACTGTTTTCCAGTGGTCCTTCAGACCATTTTTACACAGCTCAGGGCCCTGCTCCTGCAGGATAACGAGCTACTGGCAGCTCTGTCAGAACATTTCCAGCAGCTGGGTGCCCTTGGGCAAAGCACTGGCGCAGAATTCCCACCTGTGGGACACTGTGCTCCCATGCCTGGCCCCCTCCTTACCCCATGCTGCTGCAGATGGGCAAAGATCCCACCTGGAGAGCCAAATTTCCCACGGTCGGGATGACTTCAGCTCCCCTGCCAGCTTCCTTCCCTCTCCTGGCACATCCCTGTGGTTGCAAATGTTCCCGTGACTAGAAATGCTGAGCTGAGGCTGCCTCTGAAAGGAGAGGGCAGGGGAAGAGTGTGCTGAAGTTTTTCTGGAAGATTTTGGGAGCCTGTGTGCAGGGAAAGCATCTGCTTTTTCATTTTAAGGCACATGCAGGGTGGGGAGAGCCTTGGGGAGGCAGCAGGGAACAGGGTTCTCAGACGGGCTCCTGGTGCAGCACTGAGCTGGGGAATGTGTTCCTCTTCGAGGGGGAGCTTTTTTCTGCCTGTATTCCCAGTGGGAAGGCAGGAGCAAGACCCTGGGGATGATGAGTGAGGGCTCTCCCAGGCTCTGCGCTGGCAGGGTGAGCTCCCTTCCATACAAAAGCTTCCTCCCGTTGACATAAATTTAAGTGGGTGCCGCAATTACCGCCAGCTCTGACATCTGAAAGGAGCAGAGCCCACCCTTGCTGTAAGTCATTGCCAATCTGATTACAAGGCAGAGCAGGGAGAAGTAAAACCAAAGCCAAAAAGAAAGGAATCGGGGGGAGAAATACCAGTTTGAGGTCAGGTGTGTGGCTGGGGCAGGACGGGAGGAAAGGGTTGCCCTTAGGCCCTTGCAAAAGGACGTTGTCCGAGCTCGGGTTGGAAGGTCCATCACCCCAGGCTTGGTGAGATGGAGAGGGTTCATCTCAGCAGGATTTGGAGGTGCGGACATGAGGACAGGCCAGAGCAGAACAAATCAAGGGGTGGGCATTTGCCTGGGCCAATTTCTTATAAGCTCTTGCCGGAGGAGTGGGGCTGACATGGGAGTTAGTTGGGCTGGAAGGAGATTACGGCTGCTTGGCTCCAGGTCAGTCACACAAATCCTGCTTTCTGGTGGCTTATGGAAAGCTGGACATGATGAGCCTGACGGCAAAGCTGTGGCTGGAGCCTCCTGAGCAAAGAAGAACAGATTTCCCTCTTTTCCTACTCCAATCGCCTGAGCTGTTGGCCGTCCCTGCCCGAGGATGCTGGACAACCTAGCTCCTACCTGCTATCGCTGCTTTTCAAGCTCCCTGCCTGCATTCCCTGGGGGATTTTTTTCCTGCCCACCTGGGAGGAATAGGAGGAGGAGGAAGAGGAAGGCAGTGTTGGGCAGTCCTTTGCACCCACCTACCCCCCAGTCCCCTGGGGACACCTGGGCAGGGAGCAGCCGATCTCCCTGGGTGTTGCCATCCATCATTCCTCTTCTGCTCTTCTCCTCTTCTCTCCTTCCTCCTTATCCTCCTCCCAAGGTGCAACTCTACATCTGTGGGAGGTGGCGACATGCCAGCTTGGTTAATTACAGCCTGCTTTACCTGAATCCCCCCACCTCTGCCGTGTAATTCCCCCTGGATAGCGTTATCCTTGGCTGGCTGACCTTAAAGAAGCCCAGGCGGCAGGAAGGCCGCCGCACCCCTCCATCTTTAAGGTGTAAACAGGGGTTTTCTCATGCTGTGAGCCCACCCCAGGGAACAGCAGGGCAATTGTACTCCATCCCTAGAGGCTTCAGACCCGGTCCCTTGCCCATTTATTGGCCAATTGGCTCTGAGGTGAGGCTGACATCCCTGAGAAATGGTGGCAAACGTGGTGCTGGGAGCCACCAGCATTGCGGGAGGGGAATGAATGCGGGAGGTGAATGAATGCTCTTCAGGGCTGCTCTAATGCTTAAGTGGGCAAGATAATGTGATGCTTTCTTCTTGATTTTTTTCTTTTCCTTTTTCTTTTTCTCATATTGGCCCAACAGAGAAGTTATTAATGCACGGGTTTTCAAGAGGCGCGTGTGATTTGCATGGATACAATTGAGCGAGACTTTCATTATTTGGCTTTGTTTGGTGTCATTTGTGTTAAGAAAAGCCCTCATCTGCCGCCCTCTGGATGAGTGGATGAGATGTGGGACTGATGGCTCGAGAAAAAGAAAGAGCTGAGAAGGCATTGGTGTGAGAGATCCTCATCTCCATCACCCCCTGCTCTGTCTCTGGCCCCTCTCAGGCCAGCCAGCCAGGGGTTAAAGGCAGAGGAAGGATCTCCTGAACGCCCCCCTCTACCTCCCCAGAATCTCTTGTTCATCCCACACTGTGCCTCCGGGGAAGCCTGTGGTACCTGCAGATGCTGCTCAGCTTCAGGGAGGTGTCTGGTGGTGGTTCATACTCCAAAGCTGCTTTTTCTTTGCTCCAACTCGTTTACTGTTTTCCATTCTCTCTCTCTGGAAGCCCATGTAATCTCTTTTCCTCATTGAAAAGCGTCCAGGGGTGATGCCTGCAACTTGGGAGCTTGGACCATCAGGTTCCTGAAGCCCCTTTATTTGCTGTTGCCATTCCTGCTGGGTGAGAACATGTCCTGTGCAAGGATAGCGATGTGGGACCACAGCAGGGATCCTTGATAAGAGGTTTCTCTTGCTCTGTCACTCCCATTCTATAAACAGCAGAGACTTTGGGGAGCTCCTGTTGTATGTCCTGTCCCCCCCCGCCAGGAATCAGTGCCGTGCAGCTCTCCAGGGCTTGGGGTTTAGGGGCTGCTGGAGACCCAGCAGGGTTTGATATTGGAGGTGTAGGGCAGGAAAGCATAGCCTGAAAGGTGTCGGTCCCATCTCAGCAGTCTTTGTGCCTTGATTTCTCTGAAAGCCCACAGAGCTGTCCTTCACTGCAGCTTGTGTCAAGATTCATCCGATCGCGGCGTGGGTTTTGCAAGGTGGTGGTTGGTTGGGTTGGAATCTCTGGCTGCTTTTTCCTTTGGATGAGGAAGTTTCTCAGCGTGCCAGAGTGAATCTGGGAGATGTGGGCCTTTGGAGGTGAAGCCGAGCTTTCCCAGGGGGAGAGGGTCAATTGTCCACAGGCATCTGGCTTTCTCCTGTGCCGCCGACTCTGTCTGTGAGATGCTCTGAGCCAAGAGCAGGCCTGGTGGTTGTGCAGAGGGACTCAGCATTTAAACTAGGTGTGAAAGAAGCAGCCTCATTGCTCCGTCCTTCTCTTTTTACCCATATTCCATCTTGGAAAGCCAAAGAGCAGGGTGATACCCAGTGTCCCCCCCTCAGCCCACTGGAGATAAGGACCTGGTGTGCGGGCTAGAGACTGCCCAGGAGCATGAATCTGGCTGTTTTGCCTTCCTTTTCGTCAAAAGCAGCTCCTGGAGGTGCCTGCGAGCTCTCGGCAGGTGAGGGAAGTGTGTTGGGGTCCAGGCAGGAGGCTGCTGGTACGGCCATGCCAAGGAAGGAGGGTTGGGCCACCGCTCTCCAAGCTGGCCAGCCTTTCGGCATATGGTGCCGTCGTGCTTGGGTGCTTCATTTTAAAGAATTATCAAAGAAACCCGTCCATCTGGGCCCTCCACCCCCCGCCAACCTTCGCCGCTGCCGGCCCGACGGGGCGCTGAGCAGATGGTTTGCAAACAAAATAGCTTGGGCTGAGGAATGGGGAAGGAGACCTGTCCGAAACGGCGTGTGGCTGGAGCTCAGCCCGTGGTGGAGCTCTTCCTCAGGATGTGCAAGGGCAGTGAGCAAGTTCTGCCCCTTCTGTGAGTGTGTGTTCCCCTGCCAAAACCCCCTCAGGACAGCGATGGGAAGGCTTGGCTGGGAAATAATATCCTGGAGAGCTGTTTGGCCCTCGCTTCTCCATCCCTGTGTGCCCCCAAAACCCTTGCTCCACATCGGGCTGGTGGACCCGAGGTGGCTTTGCCAAGGTGGTGGCTCCCCAGCGGTTTGAGGGGACCGCTGCTCCCTGGGCTTGTGTTTCCTGAGCTTTCCCTGCAAACCCTCCATCCGTCCCGTCATCACTGACCCTGCAATGTGACAAGCTCCCAGCTCTTGCCAATAAAGTATAGGGACTCGGCTGGAAATAATATCTGACAATTACGTGCTGAGCCCCAGCATTATGCAATATTTATGCACGCGTCTGGACTGTAAAACAGTGATTATCTGGAAGGAGTAATTGTTTGCAATCTTACCCTGGGTTTCTCTGCTGCTTTGGCCTGGGAGAGCCACACTCTTAATCAGCGGCACACGCACGGCTCGTTAAAGGCTTGCACGGAAACCAGCCCTGCCATTAGCTCAGCGGGGCTCCACGCTGGAGCTGGTAGCCACAGGGGTTCATTTTCTAGCCAGGGGCTGATTGCTTCCTGCTTGGGGAGCCAGGGGAGGTGAGGGAGGGTCCAGCACCCAGCCCCTTCGAGCTGAGCCTGCATGGGAAGATGGGCTTTGATGTGATGGAGAGCCAAGCGGTGCCTCGGCAGAAGGGCTGAGCCCAGGCGTCCTGCTTTTGGTGGCCAAAATCCTCTGCTTTTTGCCCTCCCAGACACATTGGGCAGCTTGATGGTAGTGCTGTGCCTTTAGAGCAGGGCAGTGATTGAAATCTCTCTTTATTCCTCACCCCCTCCCTCCGCCACAGCAGCTGCCTTGTCTCCCTGCCTTTTATTTTTATATACCTATATACTTATGGGTTTTTTTTCCTCTTCTTTTTCCAAGCATTATTTGCTGTCAGCCTGGGCCAAGGATGAAGCCAAAGCTGAAAAGACAAACTCAGGCTGTCAGATTGCAGGGGTGGGGTGGGAAGGGAAAGGGCAGCGAGTCCTCCTGCCTGTCACCTCGGGGCCGCAGGGGGTGGTGCTGGTTTCTGCCGCCCCAGTGGCAGAGAAGAAATGTCTATTTTGGGGCGGGAACATGCATTTTGGCCTTCCTTTGGCACTCTGCAGAGGTGGCAGCAGGGCAGACAGGATGGTTTGTTTGTGGGTGGGAGCAGGGTGTACCCCCAGTGGAATTCCTGCAGGGGTGGCTGGGGGAAAGCTTTGGGCTGGGGGGACCAGGAATGGCCCCTCGGTGGGAGCTCTCGGGCAGCAGAGATGAAAAATGTGCCTGGTCAGCAAAAAAGAGAGGCCAGGATTACTGCTGCTGCAGCTTGTTAACATAAACTAATACAGGCTGCTGCGTCGGACGCCGGGAGATAGGAGGGAGAAAAAATGGGAAGTGTGTGTAGGAATAAGGGCCCTGATAATGAACCTGGCAACGAGAATGCAAAGCAAAACAAAACCAGGGAGGGGGATACCACACCAGACCCAGCTTTCATTGCAGTTGCAGAACCCGGGCTCTCTCTGCTCGAGCTTTGTGCTGGTTTTTAAAGACTTTCTTCATGGCTGCCCTACCTGGGATTGAGTTTCCAGCACTGCTTCTAGGGTCTCCAGTTTGTTCCAGAGCTGTGGGAAGAAGGAAGCATCCCAGCTGGGGGCTGGCTGGCCCCAAAACCTGGTTCAGTGTTGCGGTGTGGGTGTAAGCAGGGTGATGCTCACACCAGGAGACACCTTACCCGTGACTGGGATGGGCTGTACACCTTTTCTAGCCCATGCAGATGTTGAAAGAGCTGGCAGTGACGTGGCTTTGGGCTCCTGCTGCGAAGAACAAGGCAGGGTCTGTAGCTGTTCCCGAGAAATTTGGGGTGAGGAGGCTCCTCACACGCCCTGGCGAAGGAGGGGTGGAGGTAGGCTGCGATGCAGGCATCACCCTGGGATGTGCTGTGTCAGTAGACAGCCACATTGGATTTCTGGGTTGCAGGAGGGCGGGTGACCTCCAGCCCTTCTTTCTTTGGGGTAGGAAAAGCTTGGGGGAGTAGACACCCCCCACACACACACCCCAGCGGTGTGGGGTCGGCTCTTTGCTGAAAGGCAGCACTGGTTTTATGGAGCGTTTGCCTTCTTGCCTAAGGGGTCCTGTCTTATCACGGGTCCCTCAGCCGTGGACAATTCATCTGTTTTTATGGTGGTTGACGGAAGAATCCAATCTGCAGGCTGGAGCTGGAAAGTTCAGAGCCATGCAAGGGTGGCTGGGGGGGGGGTGAGGAGCGGAGAGAGCAGGTTTTATTGATGGTCTGGGCTCCTGGAAGTTGTGTGGGAGGAATGTTGTTAATGGGTCCCTTGGGCCATTGCCTCCTGACTTCACCGTGTCTCCTTATTCACCTGCCTCAGCTCCTGTGGTCGCTTTTTTATTCCTTTTTCCTTTTCCTTTTTTTTTTTTCTTTTTCCTTTTTTTTTGGAGTAAATGTTGGTGCTTGTGAGGGCGTTAGGAAAATGCAGGAGAAGGGAGGGATGTGGGGCTGAGATAGACACCCACCCTTTGCAGAGCCCTTAAGGGGGCTGCCCATCCCTCAAGATGTGTGTGCTTTGGTGCCAGAAACTGCTGTAAAAGGTGTCTCAGGCTCCGTTTCGTGGCTCTGACAAGACAGAGCGGTGGCCTTGCCTCCAAGGTGACCGGGGAACTTGATGGGCAGCAGCCCCATCAGTCTGTGGTGGCACTTCACAGGCAGGGGGGTGGATTAGATTCGACCTTGTCAAAACCATCTCATGGTCTGGTGCTCAGTGGGGAAATGGGATTGATGGCGGTGGCCACACTTTGCAGCTGGAATTGTGTGTCCTTCTCATGTGAACAGTGTCGCTCACTTGAGTTCCAGGGCACAGAGCCCTCCTGGAAAGTGTCCCATCTCTTGCAATGTCCTTCAGTGTCAGAACTGCTGTAAAAGGTGTCTCAGGCTCCGTTTCGTGGCTCTGACAAGACAGAGCGGTGGCCTTGCCTCCAAGGTGACCGGGGAGCTTGATGGGCAGAAGCTCCATCAGTCTGTGGTGGCACCTCACCAGCAGGGGGGTGGATTAGATTAGACCTTGTGGAAACCAACTCATGGTCTGGTTCTTGGTGGGGAAACAGGGATATTCAGAGGCGGCCAGACTCAGCAACCTGACTTTGGATCCTTCGTATGATCTGCTGGATCCAGCATTGGCTGGAAGGACGATCCCAAAGGGTGGTGCTCAATGGAGTTAAATCCAGCTGGCGGC
>VZTM01026703.1:49430-61756 GCA_013400555.1 Jacana jacana | reverse complement strand
GTGTAGGGGAGAACTTGTAGAGTAGGGCTGATGGTTGGACTTGATGATCCCAGGGGTCTCTTCCAACCGAAATGATTCTATGATTCTGGCGGGGTCTGTGCTGCTCACTGGAGTTGCAGGGTGTGCGGCTCAGCTTTCTGGCCTTGTTTTGATAATTAATTGATAGTGGGGAATGTTTGACAAACAAACAGCCACCAGAAATCAAGCCCGCTCGTGTGCACATTAACATTTCATAGCGCCTCTCCTGCTTGTTTTGCCTTTAAATCACAAAACGCTGTGATACATTTTTAATCGAAAGCGCTATTGGCCGTTTCCGTCACTATTTCAATAACTTGCTTGATAGAAAAAGAAGTTCAATACGGGAGCGCAGTGGGATATTTCAGGAGGTGGGTGATGGGTTTTTGACAGCTGTGTTGGTTTCTACAAAGGGTGGGGTTTTGGTTTTGGTGGTTTTGTTTTTGTCGGGGAGAAATATATTTACAAACAAATAGATTTACAAGCATAAAACCACCCTGAGCTCTCGGGCTGCTCTTTGATGGCTCCCTGCATCCTTGGCGTCTCGGGGCGGTACAGGACGGGCTGTGCCTGGTGTGATGCTGCTGCTGCTGGTCTTGAACCCGTGTCAGTCTGGTGGCCGTGCCCACAGCAAGGTCCTCAGCCCCTCCAGGGCTTGGTTTTCTTTCCCGTCACACCTTAATCACACCTTCCTCAAGGTTTCCTAGGAAGAAAATCCTCCCTGCGAGCGCAAGCCAGCGACTTGCACATGGTTTTCTTATCTTGAAAGCTTAAGGAAGGGTTTCTCCCCCCCCTCCTTCCCCGCCTTCCTTTCAGGGCAGGAGATGAAAGGCATGTTTGTGTGTATCGGCGTGCGTATGCGAGCACGGTAAATAGTGGGTGGGGAATATTAATACAGGACTAAACCCATCCCTGGCATGAATCATGGGGAAGACATGTGTTGTGACAACTTTCCTAAGGGGCTTCTGGCCAAGGTAGATACCGAGTGTTCCCCGGAGGGAAGAAGGAGGGAATGACAGCTCTTTTCTTTCCGAGACTGATGTAATTAAAGAGTTATAATGTCCTTTAACTTCCCTGCCCTTGGCACTGTTGTGCACTGGCATATTTATTTATTATTATTATTTTTTTAGCACTGATGAGTGGCTAATAGGCTTTATGGGGAGAGGCAGGAGGAATTCAGCTGAGAACCTTGTATTTTCCAGGGAGTGAGCATCCATCCATCCATCCTTCCGTCCCTCTTCCCTGTCTTCCCGGACTCTGTGGCTAAGGGTGAGGTTAAAAAGCACCGTCCTTCCAGCTGAAGTTAACACACTTGAACTTTGTCAAGGGAAGCTTCTTTTAATTTAATAGAAAAATACATTATACATAACCCTCACAATAAATTGTCATCCCATCTGAAGGAGAATCTACCGATGTAATGCGTCCACCCAGGCCAGATACCTGCAGATTTGTGGCTGCAATGGCTTAAATAATAACAATAACAATACCAGGAGCAATAATATCCTTTGCTGCTGTCCTTGAGTGACAAAGATGATGGAAAATGAAGTTGTAGATAGCTGGTGATGACAATGTGAGTATCCTCTACCCATCTTCCAGGTTATTAGCAGGTGTCAGTCACTGGGAGGAATCTCATCATTTCCAGACGTGGCGATGTCTCCCAGCGTCAGCCGCGGTGCTGCGGCTGCAGAAAGCCAAAATGGTTTTTAGGGGCTGGATTCCCATTTCTGCTCAGAATGGTTAGAGAGGCTGTAATGGTGTGGGTGTCTGTGGCCACATCCGTGGCTGCAGCGGGGGTGTCCCGACGCCCTGCTCCTGGGTGTCACTGTTAATGCTCATACAGCACCTGCTGCCTGTTGCTGTGGTGGAGCCACACCACGGATACTTCCCTACCTTGTTCTGCTGAACGTCCTGCCCCAGTTAGCCATCCTCCATCTTTGATTAATTTGAAAAAGACTGGCTGAGGGAGCTGGGCTTTTTCAGCCTGGAGAAGAGAAGGCTCTGGGGAGACCTTAGAGCAGCCTTCCAGTACCTGAAGGGAGCTCCAGGAGAGCTGGAGGGGGACTCTTTGTCAGGGAGTGCAGTGACAGGACAGTAACGGCTTTAAATTGGGAGAAGGGACATGTAGATTTGATACCAGAAAGAAATTCTTTGCTGTGAGGGTGGTGAGGCACTGGAACAGGTTGCCCAGAGAAGCTGTGGCTGCCCCATCCCTGGAGGGGTTCAAGGCCAGGTTGGAGGGGGCTTGGAGCCACCTGGTCTGGTGGGAGGTGTCCCTGCCCAGAGCAGGGGGGTTGGAAGTGGATGATCTTTAAGGTCTCTTCCAACTCTAACAATTCCATGGTTCTACAGTATGATTTTATTAAGATGGTGATGACGAGGCCAAAGCCATTGAGAAAAGGGGTGGGGGAGCTCTTTTGGAGCGAGTGACAGAGGGGAAAAAAATTTGCTTTCCTCCCTTTGACTCCTCATCCTTGGTTGGGAAGCGGGGTTTTTTGGATGGGCGCAGCACACCACACGGTGGGTGCCAAGGCTTGGTGCCGTGGGGGGAGTTAGTCCCACACGCCTTTCCTGGAGGGTCCGGCTGGTCCGGAGGAGCCGGGAGAAACCACACAAGTTTATTGTTTTCCAAGCAGGTGGTGCTTTGCGAGCTTAAAGTGAGCACCAGATGGGCAGAGATGATGAAAGAGGCATCGGCGTGAAAGGCTTCCCTCTAGGGTGTTAAATATTACATTCACCGAGCCCGCCGAACTGTTGAAACCAATAGAACTAATTAGAGAGCCGATGCCCGGGAAGGACGTGCCTTGGGCTAACAGCTGAAAGGGATGCCAGATCGTACAAAAAAACCCCAAACCTCCCTTTGTCTCCCCCAACAGCTCCTGTGAGCCGTGGTTTGGGGGATAGCGATGGAAAAGGGAGCCTGTCCCGTGTCCCAGGGCCCGCCTTCCAGTGTGGATGAGGGCTGGGAAGTGGAGGGGCAACTGCATCCTGTGCAGCAGGGATGGATCCCCGCTCCCCTCCTTGCCTCCCTTCTCGTCTGTGGGGCAGATGGAGGAGACCCCAGCGGTCTTTGCATGCCTTTGGAGAGCTATGCCATGTCCTGTGCCCTGAGGGGAATTTCCAAGGATGGCAGAAAGAGCGGGGGTCATGGGGGGCTCTGGAGAGTGTGTTGAAGTCACCATCATGGGGTTGTCACCCTGATTGCAATGAGTGGCTCCTCCTTTCTTTTTTATATATATATATTTTTTTATTTTAGTTTTGGTTTTGGTGACAGGCCAGGCTTTGTAAGTGGAGGGACCCGGTGAACCCATCAGCACAGCGTCTGTGTGGGTTTTACTGGGTTTGAGGTCTGAACCCATTTCAGGTCTTGACGTACCCTCCCTGGGCTCGACGGGGGGGTTGGCATGTGCCTTGCTCCCTCCACCACCCCCCCAAAAATAAAATAAAACTAAAAATCACCCTTTCCCCAGGGTCTCCATCACTGCTGCAGAAGCTCCCGCCGTGGTGTGCGGGAGAGTTGTCTCTACTTGGTGAGTTGAGAATAAATCCATTATTGGGCCCTTGTCAGTCTGGGGTCCCATTCTCTTAATGGGCTTGTTAAGAGCCAACGTGCCAACAGCTGCCCTGAAAAAGGGCAGAATTAGCCAAGCCAGCCCAGACCATCTGTGGCCACGGTCGGAGCCACTTCACGTCTTTGTGCTGCGAGTGCCTCTCCCTCCCTGGCAACCCTTGGAAGGGAAATAATAATAATAATAATAATAACCAACAAACAATGATAATAATAAAAGAAAAAGGAATTAAGACAAGTAGGCAAACATAAAGATGAGTTGTTGCGTGGCGGCTGCGCAGATCCTGATCTCAATGTCAAGGGAGCATCATTCCAGCCTAATGGCATCTTTCCCTGAAAGGGCTTTGTAGCTGTCATAAAATAAACATGCCGGCTGAAAGGCACGATAACGGGGGAAAAAAACCATCAACCAAGGAAACTGAGGCAGCCAGGATCTCTGTTATCGAGCGGACAAAGCATCTGTGATTAGTAAGAACAGGGGGAGAGGAGAGGGTAAAAATAAAAGGCAGCCGATTGTGTTGCTGCCTTGTCCGTGTCAAGAGAGGATCTGGCTGCGGTAGGTTGACAGGTTGTCTGGATAAATAGTTTGGGGGCAGAACATGTATTTCTGATGGAACTTTCCTTTTCTCTATTTCTTTTTATTTTTTATTTTTTTTTATTTTTTTTATTACAGCTGAGATCAGGAGCTCCAGAGGTACTGTCAAGGACGGACGAAGCTCTATAAATCAGGACAGGCCTTTTTGTCTGTCTGAAAAGTCTTATCTCGGGAGTTCGTCCAGGCAATTTTTTTGAGGTCTCTCTAGCTTCCTCCCTTCTCCTTATCAGAGCACCACAGCTTTAAATGCAGATAGATACCTTCTAATGGAAGCACAAGCCAGAGCCCTCACTCCTTGTAAGTGCCAGCTCATAATTTAGTTGTTGTGCCCTTTGGCACCCGGGCATCCATCAAGGAAAGCAGCGTCACCTCCCGGCGTGCCGCCGAGGAGCGAGGGGGACACACACACCCCCCCCACCAGCTCCCATCCTCATGAACCATCTGTAAAATGGGCTGAGACTGGTGGGGTATTTTTTCCACCCTGTTGGGTGTGTTGAGGGGTTGGGGGAAGGATAAAGAAATCCTTCCCCGGTGTCTGAGGTGGAAGGGTGTAGAGCGGTTCCCTGTAGCAGCCTTTTCTGGGAATATTTTAGCTTGTCTCTTGCTGTGTCTTTTTTTTCCTTCACTTTTCCTGGTTGGACAAGATGAGCTGGGAAGGAAGGGGCGATTTTTGGCTGGCTGTGGTCTGAGAGGGACCACCATGCAGCCCAAATCCGAGCTCACGGGGATGAAAACCCAAATGGGTTGGGCTTCTCGGGCCAGGGGAAGGTTGAACCCTCCCCAGCACTCTTCCAGCCGCCCAAAGTTCACCTCTCCTCGCCGTCTCTAACGCTTCAGCATTCCCGACAGTTCCAGATTGTTAATTCCCCCTGTTTTTCCCCCCAAATAGCAATTCTGCCTTCTGGCTGAATCAGCGTGTGGCGGCAGCCCGCCAGCTCCTCACCTGTGGACGTGTGAAAAACCCCTTTAATGGGTTTCTTCTCTTTAAAGTCCCTTCCTCTTCAAGGTTTTTAAGGTCCCTTCCAACTTTAACCATTCTATGATTCTTTGCCGCACTGGGCTGTGACTGGGAGCAGGGGAGGGGGCGGTGGGGACAGAGCCACCCCTGCCCACTAATTGCTTTGGCCCCGCAACTCCCGAGTGGTGCAAAAGATTAAAAGGGAAGGAAAACAGCTATTATATCTTTTTCTTGAAAAAAAAGAAACAATAATAATAAAAAAAAAATCACCAAAACTTGCAGCGTGAAAGGCTCATTAACATCATTAGCGTTTCATTAACCTCTAGCCAGGCAAATAAGCAGGAGGTAATTTTAACGGGGTGTAGGGAGAAAAGAAAGGAAATTAAAAATTACCCGGGTGTAGGTGACATTCTGCCGGGTTGGCTCCGCTCGGTGGGGGGTTTGGGAGGGGTGGGGGCTTTGGAGGGCTGCTGGCAAAGCAGCAGTTGTGGCCAAAGCAGGGTTGGTTTGGAGCCAGGCTTGAAAAGGAAGGCGGGCTCTGCACAATGCTGGCTTCAAAAAAATGAAAGAGAGAGAGAAGAGGGGAAAAAATAATAATATATATATATATATATATTTAGTGGTGGCAAAATTACTTTCTTTGAGTAAAAGGCTTTTGTCCTTGTTAATGGTTGTTTTTTTTTAGTGGGTTTTTATTTGATTATAAGCTCTGCCAAGTTCAGCCCCGCGTGTCCGCACGCGGAGAGGTGTATTTATAGACGTGCAAACACGCGGGCTCTCCGGCTGCCACTCACTGCCCCCCCTCCCCTGCAAGCAAGACCAAAAGGAATATCATCAGTTCCTCCCTGAAATGTAAAGGTGGGTTGAAAATGTAAAGAAACTGGCAGTGCTTTCTCACTCTTTATTGGTGGTGCGCGTTCTCGTAGCTTCCAGGATCATCTAATGAATCTGGGTTGGCCATGAGCAGGTCATAAGAGGCAGTTTCTGCCAGTAGGAGAGGGGAAACTAAGGAAAATTAGCAAAGGGGAGATGTTTCTCCCCATCCCTTTGATGCCTGGTTGCAGAGGGATGAAGGTGACTTGCCCAAGGTCGACTGGGGGAGTTGGAGCTGAGTTGAAGATGCTCCTCACAGATCCCAATCCTGTGTTTTCCACTTGTTCCCTTGTCCCACTACTATTTCCCTGTGAGGTTTGCCGGTTTCTGGGTTATTTTTGCCTACTAGACCAGCAGGTTTCTGCCCATTATCCATGGGGATGCTGGGAGGAGGACACTTCTGCCACTTCATTACCTCTAATCCTGGCTTTCCCATTTGCTCCGTCGGTGGCTTTGAATAAGTCACCTGGTGTCCATGGCTCCGTTTTCCTTAGGTATAAATGCAAGTAACTCTTAGGGTGCCGGTTGAATTAGTGCTTGTAAATAACTTGAGGTGCAAAATGTGATGTTTGTGGCCATTTCCCTGCCTTTACCCACTTCTGCCCAGTGTTTCCTGTGACAAGAAATCTCAGCTGAGTGGATGCTTATTTAAGCATTCGGGCTGTTGTCCACCACACGTGGTGTTCCTCAGGGCTCAGTGTTGGGACCATTTCTGTTTAATGTCTTTATTGATGATCTCGACAAGGAGGTAGAGATACCATCAGTGAGTTTGCAAATGACACCAAGTCAGGTGGGATTGTTGATCTGCATGAGGGCAGGGAAGCTCTGCAGAGGGACTTGGAAAGATTGGATCCATGGACCGATGTTAATGGCATGGGCTTCAACAAGGTCAAGTGCCAGGTCCTGCACTTGGGCCACACCAACCCCATGCAGTGCTACAGGTTTGGGGAAGTGTGGCTGGAGGACCTTGAGGGGGATGNTTTAGTTTGAGGAAGATGAGGCTGAGGGGAGACCTCATCCCTCTGTAGAACTACTTGAAAGGACATTGTAGAGAGGTTGGTGCTGGTCTCTTCTCACGGGTAATTAGCGATGGAACAAGAGGGAATGGCTGCAAGCTGCAGCAGGGTAGGGTTAGGCTGGACAGTAGGAAAGAATTCTTCCCAGCAAGAGTGGTCAGAGCCTGGAATGGGCTGCCCGGGGAGGGAGTGGAGTCCCCATCCCTGACTGTGTTTCAGATTTGATTAGATGTGGTGTTGAGGGATCTGGTTTAGGGGAGAACTTTGTAGAGTGGGGCTGATGGTCGGACTCAATGATCCCCAGGGTCTCTTCCAACCTGAATGATTCTATGATTCTGAGCAAAGTTCTGGAAATTTAGGGCCCTTTGAACAGACAAGGTGATGTTCAAAATCACTGGGAGAAATCTTGGTCTAGTTTTGCCATCGTGAAACAGCGCAGACTGAAACACTGTAAAGATCATTTTTATTGCCATCTATCGGTGCTTCTATCTGTGTTCCCATCCCATCCTCTTGACAGCCGTATATGAGCAGCCAGGATTTATCCTTTCTGGCTAAATCTCTTTCAACCCATGCAAGAAGCCCAGGAAAATGATTTGACAAAAAAATATATATATTTCACCGAAATTATTCAGCCCTCCAGCGCTCAGGTTTAGGTCAGTGTAAATTTGGAATAAATATTTGTTCTGGTTCTTATCTTAGCCAAGCTGATTTACCCAGCAGCAGCTGATAACTCCTTCTGAATTCACTGAGGAACCATCTTCTTCCAAATGCTGATTTCCTCCCCTTCTCCCCCATGTCCCTGCCTGGGTTTGTTATCGTGGGGTGACACACCACGGGTGCCAGAATTTCATCAAAATTGTTTTTTAAAAGCTTCTCTGACTTTCCTTTAAAAACCCAAATTGGGACCAAATGTCTGACTGGCACAAAAAATGGTGTTTAGCTGCTTTGTGATATCTTTTGACTCGTTCAACTTTTAGGCAGGCTGTTTCTCCCCTCCCCCTACCTCCCCCACCCCCCCCAGACCTAAGCATTTCCTTCTTCAACTACAAATCTCATACTTGAGGTGGAGAGTGCTTTGGAATAGAGTTATTTACCCATGGCTATTTCCCTGAGCAGATTTTAAATGAGCTGAAAACCAGGAGCTGCACTTGTACTGCCTGCTGCCAGCTCTGTGGCTGTGCCACCCGTTCCCTGACCTCAGCATTCCCTGCATCTCCCCTGGCTTCATGCAGTGCAAGGGTGCGAGGGACAGCAAAGAGGGAGGTCTTTGGAGCATTCCTTCCCGGCAGAATCTCTACCCTGGAGCATCCCTGCTCTCTTGTATCCCTGCCAGGAGCATCCCTTCCCCACTGCATCCCTGCACGGCTGTATCTTGGCTCCACTGCGTTCCTGTCTGTATCCCTTCCCCAGAGTATCCCTGCCTTCCCTGCACAGCTGCATCCTGGCCCCACAGCATCCCTTCCCCAGAGCATCCCTTCCCGGCTACGTCCTGGCCTCACTGCATCCCTGTGAGGAGCATCCCCACCTGTCTGCATCCCTTCCCCACAGTATCTCTGCCCTATTACATACCTGCGAGGAACATTCCTACCTGTCTGCATCGCTTCCCTGCTGCATCCTTCCCTGTCTGTATCCCTTCCCTGCCAGGAGCATCCCTGCCCCACTGCATCACTGTCAGGAGAATCCCTTCCCCTGCTGCACCCCTGCCTGGGTCATCCCTTGCCCAGAGCACCCCTGCCTGGCTGTATCCTGGCCCCACTGCATCCCTGCCAGGAGCATCCTTTCCCTGCTGCATCCCTGCCTGACGTGTCCCTGCCTGTGCCTGGGGAAGCAGCACCATCTCGTGTTGGTCTGGAGCTGGCACAGCCGGTACCTGCACGCTTCACACTTCTCGGAAACCCGAGGAAAAGTCAGTCTTTGACAGCAGCCCTTTCCCAGCTGCCTTTTTTCTGCCTTCTCAGGACCTGGACCACACATTTCCTCCCTCTTTTCCCCTCTTGTTTTTCAAGGGTAGGGACCTCTGAATCCTTCTGCTAACTGAGATGATTCTGAACGGTTGAACGCTGTATCTTATTTCCCAGGAACTCAGGGATAGCTCTGGTTCAGGACATAGAGTGATGCTGAGGTTTACTTGCTGTTACTCAGACTCCTTTTATACCAGCCTATTTTATACCTGTCTGAAATAACTGCATATCATATAATTAGGAGGCCTGTTCTTTTCACAGTGTGGTTTTCAAGGGCATGTGGGTCCTACGTAGGCATTACCAGGATGTGAAAAAAACAAGGAGTTATCACATCCCCAAAGGGAGTTCTGTCCTCCTGCCCCGTGGAGATCAGGCCACCCAGAGATGGTGGGTTAAAAGGGTTTGTGATGAATCCAGGGCTGGGGACAGCCTGAGGGTCCGAGGAGCTCGTTCGGATCAGCTTCTGTGGGATGCTGAGAGGAAAAAGGCAGTGCGTGGTGGCCCTTGATGGCCAGGACTTGCAGGTGTTGTGGTGGGAAGATAGCTCCAAGGGGAAGATACTTGCAGCCAAAGGCCTGGAGGTGGCAGGTCTGAGACTGTGCTGGGCAATGCATTTCTTTTTAGAGACGCAGGCGTTTTTTCCTCTGCTGGAACCAGCTGAGTTCAAGCTGACACTGAGATGCTGCTGTCTGGAAACGATCAGCTTGGTCCCTGCTGGGGAATAACATCCTCTGAAGGGAAACTGAGACCCGTTGTCTTTGAAACAGCAGCTGTGGGCACTGTGTGTGCGAGCTCGGGTGGGTTTCTGTTAGGAAACCTTGTGCCACATCTCGGGGACACACTGTGGGTTGTGGTGAGGTGTTAAGCAGGAGCCTCCCGCTCTCCTGTGGAAGGAAGTGGAGGGGAAGCCTGTAGTAATTAACACCAAGAGGCACAGTTCCTCTCGAGCATCTCTGCCTGTGACAGGAGGCATACACTGGTTGTCACTTGCTGCCTGGCAGCATCCCTTCCCTGCTGCATCTCTTTCCTGGAGCATCACTGCCCAGCTGTATCTCTTCCCAGGAGCATCCTTTCCCCATAGCATTCCTTTCACAGAGCATCCCTTCCTCATAGCATCCCTTCCCCGGAGCATCCCCTGCCTGGAGCATCCCTTCCCCAGAGCATCCACTGCCTGGGGCATCCCTTCCATGCTGCACCCCTGCCTGGAGCATCCCTTCCCCAGAGCATCCCCTGCCTGGGGCAACCATTCTCTAGAACATCCCTTCCCCATAGCATCCCCTGCCCCTGGAGCATCCCTTCCCCATAGCATCCCCTGCCTGGAGCATCCCTTCCCCGTAGCATCCCCTGCCTGGAGCATCCCTTCCCCAGAGCATCCTTGCCCGGCTACATCCTGGCCCCACTGCATCCCTGCCAAGAGTATTCCTTCCCTGTTTCATCCCCTCCCTGGAGCATCCCTGCCAGGAGCATCCCTTCCCTGCTTCATCCCTGCCTGGCTTCATCCTGGCCCCATAGCATCCTTGCCTGGCTGCATCCCTTCCTTGGGAGCCTCCAACTTTGTGAATAGATGTGTGACTCCCAGCGCTACCTCCCGGGCCAGAAATTCCTCTTAAGCATCTCCTCTCATCCTTTGGGTGCCCCCAAAAGTTCTTGGATCGGAATTCCTGGAGTCTGCAAGGCAAAGGGGAGCTGCTTGCTGCACAGGGGATTGGAGACAGTGAAGTTTGGGGTTTTTTTTCCAGGCAAAACTTTTTCTAAAGCAGCCCCAAACAACAAAGGAAAATAGTGGGAGAAACAACACACTGCAACCTCCCTCCTACCAGCGAGTGTGTTTTTTTTGTCTTGTTCAAACCGAGACATTAGCATTTGAAATGCACCTACAAATATGTATTTAGGTTTACAGACAGAAGATGGAACTTGTAGTTTCAGCAAAAAGGCTAAAATAGCTTCCTGGGTTTTGCCTTTGTTTTTTGAGTTCTGGCTAATAAAGAGCCTGTTACTGGCACAGGGCTACCTGGAAAGCGCCAGGCTGGAGAGCATCCCCAGTAGAGTCCAGTTTCATATATTCTGGGGGGAAGAGGGCAGCTTGGGTAGATAGAGAATAAATATAATCCCTTTTATTACCAGGTTCTTCTCTTCACCGTGGTGTTGTTAGATGGCAAATACCTTTCTCCTGCGTCTTCCCTACGTAGCATGACGGGAATCGTGTTGTCTAAAAGGCTTTACTGGTGGAGGGGGGTTGGTGCCTGAGGGCCACTTATCTCTCCTGGGGTGGGATGGAGAGCAGCTCTGAATGTTGGGGTGGGGGCTTTGGGAGGCTTTTTTTGGAGTCATCCAGCAGCCAGCTCTGCTGAGAAAGTCGTTGTTGGGGGGGGAAGACTTTGTTGGGGGGAGAAAGTCTTCATTGGGGAGGGAAAGTCTTTGTTGCGGGGAGAAACTCTGCGTCCAGTGAAGTTTTCTTGCCAAAGACAATCCCCAGGGACTTTCCAGTGCCTCCCAGCACCCAGGACCTGCTGGAGGGCCGAGGCAGGACCTCCACAGGTCCCCGATGCAGGTGACAGCACCAGGGCGATGGCAGCCGGCGGCGTTTCCTTTCGCTGCTGGAGGGCCCGGGGGCGGGAGCCAAATCGGGGCTGGATATTGACATTGAAAGTTGGCTTTTTTGAAAGGCACAACAGCTTTTGCTTGCTGCAGAGCTAATTATTATGCAAATTCATGCTAATAAACTCTGCCTTGCATGTTGTTGAGAAGCTGCCTTTCCCGGTTAACATACCAGTAATGAGAGGTAGATTTGTAATTCAGATGCCGGTGGTAATATCCTAAATTACTCTGCGCTATAATGGACTTTATTTCTTTCTCCCCTCAGCTCCCACTCCCCCCATGTCCAAATGTCAATGCAAATCAGTTACAACTTTGCATATTTATTGCAGACGTATTTATTGTTGATAGAGGGGCGAGACCCTCGGCGTAACAGCTCCCTCCGGCACCGCGGGGCTCGGGGGGTGGTTTGAGCTGGCCCCTTGGTGGCCACACGCTCTGGTGACGCTCAGAGGACGTTCCACATCCCTCCAGCCTTGCCCAGCTCTCGCAGCGGGGGCAGAAAGGGGAATTTAGCGACTCTGGTTTCAAGGAGCTTCGGTCTCCCTCGTGCTGGACGGGCAGGCAGGGCATCCTGACTTGCTGCTGCCTTGGTTTTCGGTTTGTTTTTTGTTTGTTTGTTTGTTTTGGGGTTGTTTTTTTGCAGCAGGGATTTGCTGGAGCATAAGCTGCCCCTGGGGGTGGGCAGCCCCCCGGAGGGACAAACAAACAGCATCCTCGGCATTTCCGCTTCCACCTCCTTTCCCCC
>VZTM01026703.1:0-27668 GCA_013400555.1 Jacana jacana | reverse complement strand
GTGGGCGAGCATGGTGCTTGCGAGGTGGCGGGTGGGTGGGTGTTAAGGGACGGGAGTCAGCGGGGTTGCGAGGTGTGTTTTGGGGAAGAATGTGGATGGTTCGTGTTGGGAAGGGCTTCTGTGCAGGATGCACCAGGGGTGCTGCCTGGAGGGATTTTAACTGGATGAGGAGGTGGGTGGGCAGTCCTCAAAGCCTTTGAGGAGGGGGGATTTGAAGGCGCATCTCTTGGAGCAAACAACTTTTGGGGCAGGCAGGAGATATGAAGGTCTGGAGGACACGTGCTGCTCCACCTGAGTGTGGCTCCATGTCCAGCCTCTCCAGCCTCAGGTCAGGTAAAACCCAGAGGACTCGGGTCAGGCAGCAGGTCTGGGCAGCTGTGGTGGGAATATATTGAAGGCAGTTCTTCTCGTGTTTCCCCATCTCTCTCGGCTTCCTTCTTCTGGAGCGCTGCACAGAAACAAAGGGGAAGCCAGAGAGGGTGGTGGGTGCCAGGAGGAGGTGTGCTGTCTGCCTGGAGACGGGGGAATTATCCAGCTCGAATAAATACCTTTCAAAAAGAGAGGAAGAAAGAGAATTTCGCCCTTCTCCTCACCCCATGCCTCCCAAAATACCAAATCACCATGATTAAAAATTGACTCAAATGGACAAGCAGGCGCGGTAATTGATTGTGGCCTTTCATTCTTGCAGCCACACTTAATTAACCTTTAGACTCAAATACCAAGCACTGGTTAGACAGAAAGGTGTAGGCAGGGAAGAAGAAGACAGCGCCTGTTGGGGAGGATCCTGGGCTGGAAGAAGTCCTTTGGGGTGAAGGATGACGGTGGGATGCTCTGGGGAAGAGCAGGTGACCCAATACCACGAGGCTGGAGGTTTATTTCCCTTTCCCAGACCATGAAAAGCAGGACAACACCTCTCCAGACCTTTCTTTTGGGTCTTTTTCCCAGCTCAGCTCCCTTTGGCGTGCTGTTCCTGATATTTATTGCTGTCGCCGTGCCCAGGACCGTAGTGGGGAGCTGAGGGCGAGCTGTGCTCAGTGCTGTAGGAAGCCATCGAGCTGACAAACTACGCACCAGTGACTTGGTCTTGGTGCTAGGAGCGTTACTGTGTAGTGCTGGGGGCTGGGGGGGAGGGGATAATAATATGACACACGGTCTGGCAAGGAGTGCTATAAATGGATTCAGCAGTAGCAAAAAAGCTGTTATTTGAAGGGTGCCTCTTTTTCCAGTGGTGTGTGACCTCAGAGAGCTCAGCGCTGGCTCTAATGGTTAAGGTGCTCGCAGGGTTGCCTTGGTTGGGGGTGTGATAATGTTGACCACCCGTGGAGTCTTGGTGTGTCTCCAGAATTAAACCAAGAACGTGTGACAAGCAAGGGTTACTGTGGCCTTTCCCTTAGGGAAGGGTTCAAAATGCATTGTTGGGTGTGAGAAGCTCAGAGAGTCTTAGAATCATAGAATGGTTAGAGTTGGAAGGGACCTTAAAGATGATCCTGTTCCACCCCCCTGCCCTGGGCAGGGACACCCTCCCACCAGAGCAGGTTGCCTTCAGGCCCTGTCCAGCCTGGTCTTAACCCCCTCCAGGGACGGGGCAGCCACAGCTTCTCTGAACAAAGAGCCAAGAATACGTGTCCTGATGTTGGGCTGCATGGAGCTTTTTGGTCTTCCCCTGAGGATCTGGGGGAGAGTGTCCTTGGGTGAAAAATTGTGGGGGGAGTTTGTCTCTTTGAAGACCTGCCTGCCTCCCACACATCACCCTTTGCTTTTGGCCATGGCTCCCTCTGCTTTTATGCTTGTGATCATTAATGCAGGGATCCTCCTTACAGTGTGAGTTGTCTGTGCTCTGCACAGTGAAAACGTGCTTTGACCTGGAAAGCTGTTGCCAGCAGCAGATGGAGTAGACCTGTGGGCCAGCTGGTCCATGCCCTGCCAGGTGCTGTGGTTGCTTTGGTTTTTAAATGCTTTGGTTTAAAGGAACTTTGAGTCCACCATGGAATTAGGGATGCATCAGAGGAAACTTGGGGTTAGGCATCTAAATGTAGACTATAAAGGAGGTTATTTTTTTCAGAGGGGACAAGGATGAACAGTGAGGAGGCTCCAAATGGTTCATCTAATAAAGGTTGATGTGGCTTTGAAACTCTTGTGCTCTATTAATTGTGGGTTTCAGATTAAAACAGCTTAAAAACTGGGTGGCTGATTTGGAGAGAAGGGTTGAAACCCAGAAGTGTTGACTACAAATGATAAATAGGAAAGATTCCTATAGGAACAGCAGTGGCAGCTCTGGAGTGTCCATGGGGAATGGTTTGCTTCCAGATGGGATGTCTGAACATCTAGGAAAACTGGATCCAAATGTTTTGCAATGGGATGGAGGGATGGTCGGGCTCAGCTCCTGCTCCTGGCTGGGTCCTACCTGCAATCTCTTTCCACGTTCATCTCCCTACAGTCTGGGGTGGGGAGGGGGCCTCAGGAGGCTTGATGACAAATTACACTTGCACAGATGGGAGACTTTTGGGGGTTCGAGCAGGAGTTCTCTGCCTTTTGTCTTTTGTCATTAGGAGTCAGGGACTGAGGTGACAAGGGAGTCGTGTATGAATGCAAAGTAAACAAAGCTGTGCGTGGGTGCCATGACATGTTTCTTTTGTCCGTAATGTATTCATCCTCCGAGTGCTCCAGGGTTATGCATTTAATTTGTTGTGCAATTGGCAGCTTTAGAAGTACTTAAGCATCCAGCTATCCTCGCCTAAAAATAACTGAAAAGCGAGTGGGTTTTTTGCCCAGGGTGGAGGGGAGGAGGGGTGGGCCAAGGAGAGAAATGCGTTCTGCAAGCCAGGAACGCAGCACGCCATCCTGATGGGTCCACCAATGCTTTTCTGGTTATTCTGGTCTTTTCTGCATCCTTTCCCTCCAGTTAGAAGCGGAGCCATATAAGGGGAGGGAGAGGAAGCGATGGGTAGAGCACCAGCTCAGGATTAGAAGATTTGGGTGAAAATCTGAGCTGAATCGCTCATTTTGCTGCCGTCTTTCTGTGTCATCCCAGGCTCTCTGTGCCTCTCCTCAGTCATAATAATATCACTTCTGCACAGGGGTGTTGCAAGAGTAAATATATTAAAGATTGGGAGGCATTAAGGTACTGTGGGAAGGCTCCTGCATAGCGAGAGAGCGTGCACTTGCAAATCTCAGCAGCTCAGAGGGCCGATGAATGCAACCTCAAATTTATTATTTTTAATATCTCATTATTTCCGAGTGAATCAGAGGATTTTTAGCCGACCTTGGCAGGGAGAGAGAGTTGCTGTGTCAGGTCCAAGGCAGCTGCTTTGACTTCACTCCCTCTGACCCCTTGGGTCCTTGCTCTGTCTTTCCAAGCCAGGAGGAAGTTGTCCAGCCCAAGGTGGATACCAGTACTGGTACTGGTAGTGTGGGTGCTCCCTGGGACTCTTAACTGGATAATTTAGGGGTTTGAGTTAGTCCCGGTCCCCTCTGTGCCCTTGGGTCCCTGCTCTGGCTTTCCCGGCAGGACCTGTAGGAGGTTCTCCAGCCCAAGGTGGATCCAGTATCCACGGTGCTGGGGCTGTGGGTGCTCTCTGGGACTCTTAACTGGATAATTTAGGGTTTTGAGTTAGTCTGGGTGCTAGACCCTCTTAGAAGCCCCATAGGGCTTGAGGTGTTGGTACCCACCAACAACTCAGCACCTCAGTGGGTGGCTGCAGAGCTATGGACCTGCTGCTTCTTGTGCTGGGGACCCGTGGTGACACCTGTGCGCTCATACAGGTTTTCAGGGCTGTCCTCTATCTGTATTTAGCAGCTGCAGCGTGCTGGAGCGGTTTCTGAAACCCTTGCAGATGTGTTTGGCAGCTGCTAATGGGGGTGAGCTCTTTGTTTCAGATCCTACAGAAGTTTTTGGAGCTGAAAAACCTTGCAGAGCCCAGGGCCTGAACCCCTGGGAAGATTAAAATTCCCTACCCCTACTTTGCAAAGGCGCTGCGAGTCTGTCTGGCAAGACAGGTTCATTAACAAATTAATAGAATAATCAGCAGGGTTTTGTGTGCGTTTTGCAGATAAAAAACTGGTAACAGCGTTCTTTGGCTCTTTAATGGGCTGATAAGAGCCAACTATCTGCTCCATGGCGGGGTCTAATCGGGGAGATAACAGAGGTTAAATCGACTGTGGGGCTCTGGTTGAGGGTACTGACAGAGGGAGCTGCTTCCTGGGGATGGATGGATGGATGGATGGATGGATGGATGGATGGATGGATGGATGGATGGAGAAGGGAGCTCAGGGCTTCTAAACACGATACAAGGGAATAGGGCAGCAATGTAAGGGAAGGGAGAGAAAGCAGCACCAGCTGTGTGACTATTTTGAGGAGCACCTTGTGAAGCCCCCCAAGAAGCTGCACCTCTGGGAAGTTAGTGCAGTTAGGAAAGTGGCTGGAGGGAGCTCTGTCTGCTCTCAGGCCTTTCCATGGTGGTTTGGACAAAGAAAGTGGTGGTTGCTGGCCTCTTCTCTTTGCACTAAGGAGCCGGGGGTGCGTTTCTTAGGGGTCCATTTCTTAGGGGTCCAGCAGGAGGGAGGTGGGCTGTGTGAGGTTGCCCAGCCTGGTGCAGCCAAGCCAAGGCACTGGATGGCCAATTGCCCCTTCACAAGTCCACACAGAACCTTTTGGAGATGATGTTGAGCTCCTTCCTATCACAAGTCGGACTGGAAAGGTAGAAACTAAGCCATCCGTGCAGAGCAGCTGGCCTGCTGGGTGTCCCAGCCCAGCATCCTCATCCCTGCACCCCCGGGGCCGAGCACAACCGGGGGATGAGTGGCAGGTGGAGGTGGCTGGGTTGGGTAGTGCTGCCCATCTCTTTCAAATCCCAGTGTCTCGTGGTTCTTTTTTGAACAAAGACAGCAGGCTATCTCCTCTCCGCAGGCCTTCTGCACCCACCACTGGGAACAGCCCTCAGATTTGCAGGCAGGAGAGCCACGTCCAGGATGGCTTTTGCAGAAGTGTCATTTTCTCTTCATAAATTGCAAATATGAGATAGTGGTGTAGGAGACATCTTTGGGCTTGGCTCAGGGGTGCAGCGGCGGAAAGCAATGAGGATTCACTGCCCAGTTTTGCTCCCTGCAGCCTCCTCATCAGAGGTTTTGGGGTGCATCTGGTGTCCAGGGACCTCTGCTTCTGTCACACTGAAGGTGGAGGGTTTTTCCTCGTGTCACCAGTTTGCTCTTGGTTGGCTGGAAGAGCAGAAAGTTGACTGTTGGGGCTGCGATGGGAAGCGCTTGCCTGTGTCTTTCCCTGAAGGGCTATTAATTTATACAATATTTGCTTTGTTAAAGGAAGGACATTGTCAGGCAGCTTTCAAGTGATGTGTGAAAGTGACTCTAATAAGATGTTCTGGGGAAAGCCTGGAGGCAGCCCCGCCTCTCTTCCAAACCTCTCCTGGTCTCCTTTGAAAAGAGCATCAGCAACCTTGATCCTCCTCCTCCACTAGCCGAGACTCTCGCTGCAAACTTCTCTGGCGCGGGGAGCTGGGTGGATAATTGCCAAAGAAACAGGGAAGAGAAATGAGGAGGAGATGGCACGGAGGGGTGGGAGTTTTCTTTAGAGGAGAAGCTGCAGCTTGGGGCTGGTGTTTGACTAATTATCGTGGTGTGGAGGAGACTGCAGATGAGACCTAGCTCTTCTGCTATGGGCTTATGGGCTGATGGTCAGGGCTTGCAGACCGGCATCTCCCCCTTTGGATAGAGAAGGATCACAGCGATATGTGGTTGGAAGGGACCTCTGGAGATCATTTAGTCCAACCCCTCTGCCACAGCGGATCCACTCAGAGCAGGTTGCACAGGAATATGTCCAGGGAGGTGTGTAATGCCCCCAGAGACAGAGACTCCACCACCTCTCTGGGCAGCTTCTGCCAGGGCTCTGCCACCCTCATAGGAAAAAAGTTTATCCTCGTGTTGAGATGGAATATTCCTGTCTTCCAGTTTGTGCCTATTGCCCCTTTTCCTGTCACCAGGCACCACTGAGTTTGGTCCCATCCTCTTGCTACCCACCCTTTAGAAATTGCTCAGCATTGATGAGGTCCCCTCTCAGTTTGCCCTTCTCCAGGCTAAACAGCCCCGGGTTTCTCAGAGAGATGCTCCAGTCAGTTCTTCATCTTCATAGCCTCCACTGGACTCTATCCAGCAGTTCCCTGTCCTTCTGGAACTGGGGAGCCCAGAACTGGACCCAGTGTTCCAGATGTAACCTTCCCAAGGGCAGAGCAGAGGGGGAGGATGAAGAAGCCCCGCTCTTCGTGATGCCTCCCAGGAGACCATCGACCTTCTTGGCCTCAAGGACACGTTGCTGACTCAAAAAGGTGGCAAAACCCCAGTATGCCATCATCACCAGCTTGTCCCAGCCCTGGTGGAAGAGGTTTTGGTGCTCCCTGAGGTCCCCTGCCAGTGTCTAAGTTAAATAGGTTTAATTACTATTGCTTCTATGCCACCTTTCTCCTCTCCAAGGGACACGGTTCCATTGGCTGTTCCCTTGCCATAGTTTATGGCCTTCTCCATCTCTGGGATGAAGAGCAGAGATATTTAAGGTGTTGAGGGTATTATTCTTGCATCCTTTGCTGGGCTGTTTACTTGTTATATAGGGGAAAGGCACAAAAACCCCCAACCCTCAAATAAAAACCCTTTGTGGTGCAGTGAAGTGCCAGGGCCAGCGTGTGCAACCCTGGGAACGGAAATCTGTGTGTGTTAACTTTTGTGGGTAAACCATGTTGGTTTGGGGTCTTTTTTTAATGTGTTTTTGAAGGAATTAACTATTGACTGACTACTTATTATCGTAGGTGCTCCTATCCCACCTTTCATCCCAGAAACCTCTTGAAAACAGGGTGATTTGGGTGGGAAAGAGGTAAACTGAGGCACTGGTCCAAGCTCAGCGGTGGCCGATCTGGGCTCATAGAGGCCTTCTTGTGTTTCTCCCTGCTCCTCTTCCTCCCTCCTGGTTCCTCTGCTGTCAATCCCAAGTGACAGGAGGCCTCCAGCTGCCTCCACTGGAGCCAGGATGGTTAAGAAACCATCAAACCAACCCACCAGAAACCATTAGAATCTGAAGAGGGGACAGAAATGGGAGATAAAAGACCATCGCCCGCCATGGATCCTTGGGTCCCCTGAGAGATGTTTGCATCCTGGGGGGACAGGGTGTTCACTTGTGGAAGGGAATTTTAGGGGGAGTGGGAAAACAGGGAGTAAGTAGGTACAAATGAAGCCCGAGGATGTTGGTGCAGAGCCTGGGATCTGCAAGGTGACGTCTGCTAGTCTGGAGGAATCTCTTAATTAGGGGGTAAAGAGCCTTACCACCAACTCTGGCAGTACCAAACTGCCTTAAAAAAATTAGAAAATTAATATTTTTATTATTTTCATAAGGGTTCTGCTGCTGTTGGGAGGCTTAATTAATTACTTAAGATGTTTTCCGCTGTTATTGTGCCTCTCCCTCAAAGGCTTGTGACAGTAAATTCTCATCAAGTGGAAGATGTAACAAGCGCCAATTATTGAGGTTTGCTAATTGCCAGATAATAATAAATGCTGATTAATAATGCTTTTAACACCGCTGCTGATTTCAAATGTTGGGTACAGGTGCCGCCAGCACCGTCCGCTCCAACTGGAATTTCTCCTGCCTTGTAGCCAAGTGGGGTAAAAACCAGGTTGGTGGTGGTGGGGGGGGTCTGGAGGAGGGTTTGGAGGGGGGGACAAAGAGCCTGTTGTTGTGACCCCTGTCTCTCTGAACCTGCTGAGTTCAAAAGCACCTTCAATAAGTAAGTGGGGGAGGACAGTGCGTGGCGGAGGAGCGCTGCCTTCCTTTTCCTTGAGGAGTGTCATTTAATTTTAATTATTTATGATTCTTTGTCGCCCGCCAGTAAGTGTTCTGTAGTATATTTTGTAAAGCTAATGAAGTCTTAGCAATAGGAGACCCAACTCCAGCCCTGCCTGGAGCAGCGGGATGACTCGGCTTCTCTCTCTCCTCTGGGGGTTATTCGGTATCGGAGGGGGTGGCATTTCAGTCCCTGTCCTTGTCCTTTGGGGATCCCACCCAGGCGGGGGCTGCTGCTGCTGCTGAGCAGGTGGGAAGAGGCTCCCAAAGCTTTATTCATGGTTTGCTCTAAAACTTGGAAAACTTTCCAAGTTTGGAAGCCCGGAATGCTCCAGCGAAGAGGGGTGGCTTGTCCTCAGTGCACGGTTAGAGCATCCCTTGGGGTCTGCGAGCCCCCTGGGGAAAAAGTTATGAAGTTGGGTTGGGTTTGGTTTGGTTTTTCTCCCCCCCCCCTCCTCTAAATTCTTCTTCTTTTTGGTTTCTGCCCCAAAGGTGAAGAAACAGGGAGCGAGGAGGGGAGGCTGCTTGTTTTCAACTCGCCCCTAAATGGGATGAAAAAGCGTGTTTCTCCGCTGGCGGTGCGGGATGGGCGCGGGATGCCGGCGTTCCCGGCCGTTGGCATTCGCAGAGGGATGGAATGGGGAGGGGAGGGAGGGGCGCTGGGTGGGCACACCCAGAACAGCGTGGGGCGTTGAGCGAAAACCTAAATTTAAATGTTAAAAAGCTTTTGTTCATTACTGGTGGCATTTCCTCTCCCTCCCCATTTGTCACTTGGAGCGGAGCTGTGACTCTTTTAATATCAAACAAATAATAAGCTCCCTCTAAAGTGATTTTTCTGACAAGGAGCTCAATATATTAAACTTTATCTATATTTTAATAGCCAATTTCACACCAAACTGCCTTCTTAATAATGTATTTACCACCTGGGGATATTATTCCAACCCATCTGGAAAGAATTGGAAATTAACTGTCCCTAAACTGAGTCTGTGTGTGCTTTAGATGCAGCGGAGATAACAGCGGTGTCATTCCTAGGGGAAGTGGGGGAGGAAGCTCATCATGCACTGAGCAAAATGTCAGCAGCAAAGGCAATAGCTGGCGGGGACACGAGTGCTCTCCTCTTTTTGCAACCCGGAGCCCACCTCAGGAGTATTCCAGCTGCTTGAATTAGAACCTCAAGGGCCTCTTCTGTGCTTGTTAGAACCCGGAGGGTTTTAGTTTCTCAAGGATGCGATGTGGATGCGGGGCATGGGAGAACGGCAACACGTGGCAAGCTCGGTGTCAGGACCCCAAAGGATGGGGAAAAGTCGTGTTTGCTCAAACTGGAGCTTCTACCAGGGATTTATCTGGTCAGGCAGCGCATTTAACTTGCTCCGTTTCAGAGTGGGGTCCTCTCCGGGTCTCTCCAACCCGACACCAATAGAGGTGAGGCATGGATCTCCTGGAAAGCACTTCTGAGGAGAAGGACATGGGAGTCCTGGTGGACAGCAAGCTTTCCATGAGCCAGCAATGATCCCTTGTGGCCAAGAGGCCAATGNAGTGGGGTCCTCTCCGGGTCTCTCCAACCCGACACCAATAGAGGTGAGGCATGGATCTCCTGGAAAGCACTTCTGAGGAGAAGGACATGGGAGTCCTGGTGGACAGCAAGCTTTCCATGAGCCAGCAATGATCCCTTGTGGCCAAGAGGCCAATGGAATCCTGGGCTGCGTAGGGAAAAGCAGTCCAGTAGGTGTAGAGAGGTTATTCTCCCCTTCTGCGCCACACTGGTGAGGCCACAACTGGAATCCTGCCTCCAGTTCTAGGCTCCCCGGGTCAAGAGCGACTGGGAACTAGTGGAGAGAGTCCAGCGCAGGAAAACAGAGATGATGGAGGGATTGGAGCATCTCCCTGATGGGGAAAGGCTGAGAGAGCTGGGACTCTTTAGCCTGGAGAAGAGAAGGCTGAGGGGAGACCTTATCGATGCTCACAAGTACTTAAAGGGTGGGTTGAAGGAGGATGGAGCTGGACTCTTCTCAGTGGTTCCCAGTGACAGGATGAGGGACAACGGACACACAGGAAGTTCTACTGGAATATGAGGAGAAACGTGTTTGGGGTGAGGGTGGCAGAGCCCTGGCAGAGTCTGCCCAGGGAGGGTGTGGAGTCCCCTTCTCTGGAGACCTTCAAGCCCCATCTGGATGCAGCCCTGAGTGATGTGCTCTGGGCAACCCTGCTTTAGCAGGGGAGTTGGGCTGGGTGATCTCTGGAGGGCCCTTCCAACTCTGATGATTCCCTGATGCCAGACCCACACTGATGCAGGCCAGCCATCCTGCTGCATCCGCTCTCCCTGTGTGCCTGCAAGCACTTGGGTTTGGAAAAGAGTGGTGTTTTCAGTCTTAAGTCGTACATTTAGCCATTGTTGCCATTCATTTGCTTCCTACAGTTTCAAAGCATCGACCAGTTGGCCTCCCTTGGCTGCAAGGCACTGTGTGAAAAATAGGTGATGGTCCCAAACCTACTGAACCAATGTCCCCTCTGGGCAGAAAGCCAGGCAAGAGAAAACTCCTCTCATGACTCTTTTCCTCTCCACATAGCAGAGCGGTAGGGTGTCTAGTCCAGAGAGCAGAGTTGTCCTAACCACAGCGTGCCAAGCTGGGCTTAAATCAGGTTTTTTTTGCCAGTATTTCTTCTCAAATACGAGCCTGGGAAGGTCTTTTCCAGGTGATGTTGCTCCTTCCTGGCTATGCAGAGCGTCCCTCAGCTCTGTGTCCCAGCAGTGAGGGGACATCAGGGGTGGCATCGTGCAGAAGTGAACTTTTCATTCCCTCCCTCAGCAAAAAAAGCCCTCCCCGGGGGTGTTTGCCAGGGAAAAACTCTCTGTTTGGGTCAGGGCTGTTGCTTTTCAGAACAGACGGGGTCTGGACTTAATTACTGGTGTGGTGATGGGGTGACAAATGGTTTGTAGTGGGAAGGTGTCTTCTAGAAGCAGAGCCCTCCCTCGCACCCATCTCCGTGGCAGAAAAATCGTGAAGAATTTCGCTTGTTCAGAGGTTTTTTTGAGGTTTTTTTTTTTGAACGTGACTGTGTTCAGAGGTTTGTTTTTCTTATTCATACACTTCTACGAGGCGTCACTGGCACCGAGGCAGATTAATCCCTACAATATTTCCTTTTGTTTTTCAAATAATTAAGGGCAGCTGCTACTTAAAGTCGACTAAAACATCCTGGTTTTTTAGATAAAAAAGCGCCTGGTGTTTGTTGTTGTAATGAAGCCGTTTGACACAGAGATGAAAGTCTTGGCTGTTTGTGTGGTAAAAAAGCTGGGTTTGACGCCATTTTTGAACCATGTCAAACTGTTTCCTTACATTTGGAACAAGACACGCTTTGATCTCGGGGCAAAACCACAACAAGAAAAAAAAAACCAACAACCCAACAACCCGAGACGTTTTCAATTGGGAGGAAGAAGCAGCAACCCTTAATGATTCTAAAATAGGATCAAATTGTACAAATGTTTCAATCATCGTGTTATGTCACATAACGACAGCCTCGTAGCTGTGCCTGGGTGATGCTCAGCCTTGCGTTTAGCATCATGAAATGTGGTAGAAATAATTCAAAATACTCTCAAATGGGCAAGTGAAATTGCAAAGGGGCTCTTTTTAAAGCATCAAGAGAAAATTCTAGTTCCTGGAGTTTGTTTTTGGCTCCGGTTTGGTTTTGTTTTTCATTGTGAAACCCAACAAAAACAAAGAGCGGAGAAGTTGAAAGCACCCTGTGAAGTGGAAATTCTCCAAATCGACCCATTTTAGCTCCGTTCCCATTTTGCTCTGTGAAATAACTGGGAGGAGGGGGAAGAGGAGGAGAAGGAGGAGGAGGAGTGGGGCTCTCCGCGCTCCGCAGATCTGAGCTGAATTGTTTTGGGATGGGATGGGGAAATGAGGCCCATTTTGGTGCGAAACCCGGCACTTTTGTGTGCCCTCATTCTTTTGCCGTTTCCTGTCAGAGGTGCTGGGAGGGGAGGAGTGGAAGGTTGGGGTTGGCGTCCCGTGATATCCACAGGGTTTCGAGCCGCGGTACCCACATCCCTGGGGACATTCCTGGTATCGCTGACGAGGATCTGGGTCTGGGGAGAGGGCTGATGGCCACCTCTGCGGTCCCCAAATCGTCATCTAAGCACAGGGACATCCCGTGACAGCCGGGTCAAGGAGGGAGAGGTGGATAAAGGCTGCTTTCATCCTGCCAGGGGAGGATACGAGCGGTGACAGTTACCTGGGGGACCCTGAGATACCAGAATCCCTAACTTAATCAGACAGATAACGGGAGCAGCCAGAGATGAGGCAGGAGCAGGAACTGCCGAACAATAGGAGCCAGCCCCCCCGGGCCCCCGTGCTGCGGCGGAGATAATAAACTATATAAAAATCTGTCACTGCGCGATAAGTGATGAATTAGAATCAATTATACGTTTAAAATAATAGACCTCCCCACGGTGTTCCCCTCCAGAACACGCTGACGGCTTGGCGGCGGGGATTGGCAGGCTTGGCTGGCACCGTCACCGCTGGGGCTGGGACACCTCCTGGAAGGTGGTGGCATTGTGGTACCGGGGGGGAAGGGCTGGGCATGGTGGCAGCCCCCATCAAAACTGGTGGTTGAGCTTTTGGCATTTAATGTTCCCGTTTTCCTCCCGGCTCCCAGCAGAGCTCTGCTGTGGTACGGATGCTGCCGGTGTGTGCGGTGCCCGCCTGGCGCCCCCCCAGCCCCCTTTTTCCTCAGGGTTTGTAGATTGTAGAGATTTCCCAGGTTTTGGGGTGGGATTTTTTGGGCATTGTTGGCTGCTTCACACCCGTGGCCTTGCTGCTCCTCCTGGTGTGGCGCAGCTATTTCCCAGCTGCCGAGAGTTGTTCTGCTAAATGATGCTGCTTGAGGGTGTTTTTTCCCCTCCTTGGAACAGCAGGAGGATGGTCCAAGGTGGGAAGATGAGAGATGAACCCCGTGAATCACCCTTCCAATGGTGCAGGGTTGGTTGGGCTGATAGGAGTGGGGGGCATCCCCACTTGACGGCTGGGATTGGGATGCAGTGGTGGGCAAACCCTCCTGGGGCGGTGGGAAGAGCTTTCCCATCTAACCCAGCATTTAATTTGGGTGGAAAACAGAGATATTTTGGATTTTCCGTCATGCTGCTTGTGAAAGGGGCTCAGGAGGAGGATTGGGGCTTGGAGGAACATCTCGCCTGGAGGTGGTGGTTGGTTTTATGAGTTGATTTCGTTGGTGATATGGTTGTTTTGGTGATGATCCCACTGGTGTCCTTGGCTTTCCTTCAGAAGCTCTGCTGCTGTAGCTTGTCGAGGACTCTCTCTCAGTCTGTGTTCTTCCTGGGTTCATTTTCGAACCCAGCTTTTTCAAGCAGATACATAACTGTGTCCAGTTGTGGGCCCCTTACCATAAAAAAAGACATTGAGGTGCTGAAGAGGGTCCAGAGAAGGGCAGCAAAACTGGGGAGGGGTCTTGAGAAGAAGTATTATGAGGAGAGGCTGAGGGAGCTGGGGGGGTGTTCAGCCTGGAGAAGAGGAGGCTGAGGTGAGACTTTCTTGCTCTCTACAACTCCCTGAAAGGAGGGTGTAGCCAGGGGGGGGGTGTCAGTCTCTTCTCCCAAATCACAGGCAATGGGACAAGAGGAAATGGCCTCAAGTTGCACCAGGGGAGGTTCAGGTTGGATATCAGGAAAAAGTTTTACACAGAAAGGGTTATGAAGCCTTGGAATGTGCTGCCCAGGGAGGTGGTTGAGGCACTGTTCCTGGAGGGATTCAAAAGCCGGGTTGACATGGTGCTCAAGGGCATGGTTTAGTGATGGTTTTTATTGGAGTCAGGTCGATGGTTGGACTCTATGATCTGAAAGGTCTTTTCCAACCTAGACGATTCTATGATTCTGTAACCCTGCTTGGGCGTTCTCAAATGGTTTCAGAAGGTGTATATTGCTCTAATAAAAGCTGATATTCTCCTCGATGAACGCAGAAGGCTTCCCATTGCCCTCCTCCAGCCGCGTCCCTTTCCCGCTGCAGGCCGGGGCCGGGGGGAGTTTCCCAGCTCCCTGCACTGGCGGGAGGGGAAGAGCGAACTCCTCGTGCAGTGAAAGTTGGATCAGAAACCCGTGCCTAGCCTGGCTGGCTTTATTATTTCGTTAAATAGCACAAGTTGCAGCCATAAAGCCCCTGGAAGCCTGTGCTAAGCAGGGGCACTGGGACCAGTGCTAATGGATTGAAGCGAGCGGCTCACCAGCCACAGGGGCGCCCTGGGATTTCCCTTTTGAATCTTATTTACATTCGGCCTAACAATAGCTCCCAAGCTTGGCTATAAATAATTTCTAGGAAAGAGTTGTCTAATTAAACGTACAGCAGCAAAGAAAGTACTTTTAACCACAAGGCTGGTGTCCTAATGAACGTAATCACTGGATGGGGACAGCTTAGGAAACAGAACTTGACATCTCCCGGCGGAGGCGGAGAGATGGAGGGGAAACATACTTGGGGA
Organism: Jacana jacana; assembly: GCA_013400555.1. NCBI lineage: Eukaryota > Metazoa > Chordata > Aves > Charadriiformes > Jacanidae > Jacana > Jacana jacana. The sequence goes on along the minus strand of VZTM01026703.1, from coordinate 13,345 downwards.
GAATTCCCAATCAATATTTAATTGCATAGCAAGTAATCTGCCTTAGTATTTTTTAAAATAAAATTAAGGCCCCACAGAAACTGGAGAACCTTGAAAGCAGCAGCTTTGAGGAGGGGGAGCCTCTTTTTTTTTTTTTTCCCCTTTTTTTTTTTTTTTTTTTTGTATTTTTTTTTATTGTTTTATAACTGTCTGGGGAGGGACCAACATCTAAGTGCCCCTGTAGGCATGCAAATTGTTCTGTAGTCGGCAAAACGGTCTGAACACAGGCTTTGATGGTGTGGATATACAGCCTTCCCCATCCTCTCCCGGTGCCTCAGTTCGTTGTCCGTAAGTGGGGAATACAGAAATTCCCCTGGACTTCATGGATGTCCACCTAGAGTTTGCATCTGGAGAAGATTTTAAGTGTGAGAAGAAGTCAAGTTATCCATAACTAGCCCAGTGCCTCGAATAGCTAAAAGGCAACCGGAGAAGTGGTGGGACTGGGTGATGGGCAGAAGGTCTGCTCCAGACAGATGGGCAGGTGGATCCTGGTCAAGCTTGAGAGAGAGAAGTTCTTGGGCAGGTCTTGATGCTGAACTGGGAGGTTTTGGATGCGTGCTGGAAATAGGCAGTGGTGGAAATGCACCAGGAGGGGCTGGTCTCTTGCAGGTTGGACCCGTGTTTAGTACAGCAGCGGGTCCCCGTCTCTGTCAAGTGTGACGTGGTGAGGGGTCTGGAGCACAAGTCTTGTGAGGAGCGGCTGAGGAAGCTGGGGAGAGACCTTCTCACCCTCTATGTGAAAGGAGGGTGTAGCCAGGGGGGTGTTGGTCTCCTCTCCCAAGGAACAGGCAGTGGCACGAGAGGGAACAGCATCAAGTTGCACCAGGGGAGGTTTAGGGTGGATATGAGATACCAGGAAGAAATTCTTTGCTGTGAGGGTGGTGGGACACTGGAACAGGTTGCTCAGAGAAGTTGTGGATGCCCCATCCCTGGAAGGGTTTAAGGCCAGGCCAGATGGGGCTTTGAACAACCTGGTCTGGTGGCAGGTGTCCCTGCCCAGGGCAGGGAGGTTGGAATGAGATGATCCTCAAGGTCCCTTCCAACTCTTAACCATTCTATGATTCTGTGATTAGGAAAAAATTCTCCACTGAAAGGGTCATTAAACCTCGGAACAGGCTGCCCAGGGTAGTGGTGGAGTTGCCATCCCTGGAGGTATTTAGAAGCCAGGCAGACGGGGTGCTGAAGGCCATGGGTTAGTGGTAACTGGGCAGTGTGAGGTTAATGGCTGGACTTGATGATCTTAAAGGTCTCCTCCAACCAAAACGCTTCTGTGATTCCAGGGCAGCTCTACAGCAGCCTGTGTGTGCTGGCTTGCAACTTTTGGAGTGTTTGAGCTTCCCAAAAGAGTCAGACCTAAAATAAAGGAGCCTAGTGGTGTAAATCACTGCATCTCCCCTTGGAGCAGAGATGCTGATTTATGCCGGTGGGGCCATAGCATCTTCCAGCATGGGAACTTGGGAGTAACTCAGCCCCAAAACGTGGTTTTCCTTGGTTTGTGGTGGTGGCCCCTGGTAGGGCCATGCAGAGGAGGGACAGTATTGGGATGTGGCACCTCTCCTGCTTGTTGCAGCGCAGTCTGCTCGTCCCCAGAGGAAACATGCCAGCTCCGCTGCGATTAATCTAATCGGCCACTGGATGTCAATGTTGCCTCATCCAATTACCAGTGAGGAAAGTGCTGGAGCTTCAGAAAGGGGGGAAAACTGCCACTGTCAGATTAGCAGAGGTTGGATGTTGTTTTCTTTGGCAAAGTTGGCTATTAAGCACCGTAGGGCCATGTACGAAGGTACCCAGGAGGAACCAGTCCTTGCTCGTGTTTTGCTCATCTGGGGAGAGGGTTTGATCCAGTCAGCGTAAAGCCTAAACCCTGATTTTGGGACAGAAGGGCCCTCAGCAGAACGAAAACCTGGATACAAAAGCGTATCCTCTTCTTGGAGGCACGGCTCGGTGCGTGCCGAGTTGTTGCTGGTTGGCACCGGGCCCGTACGTGATGTTCGGCAGGACGGTGATGCATCTCCTGTGGAGCTGCGGGCGAGGGAAGGCTTTGGGGACACGGAGCCAGAAAATACAGCTCCAGAAAGGGGGGAGGGTGCTCAGCAGCCTGCGGAAGCGGCTCTGGATTTAAACATTGCGGCTTGGCCCCCCTGTCTGTTATCCATCTCGGAGCCGGTGGCGGGGAAGCGCAGACAGCAGCTGCCTCCTGCCAAGATTAATGATGGAGAATGCCTCTCCCTGCTGCCTCCCACCCCCCTTCCCGGCTTCCTCCTCCCTCCCTTCCACAAATATTTTAAATCCAGGCCCCCAGGGTTGGGAAGCAGGTGCAGCATCTGGTCTCTCCGGCCGATCTGCGTGCCCAGATGGGGCATCTCTGGCAGGGCAGGGGGGAGACGAAGCCATTGGGACCCCTGAGCTTTGGTGTTGGGTCTGTAGGTACAGCCACGACGGGGTGAGATGCTCTTGGTCTTCTCCTACGTTCTCTGTGGAGGGAAACCCCACGTAGACCTCCCCAGAAAGAAGACTCGGGGTTGCAGAAGCTCTCCATGCCCTTTTCTTGGCTAGCACATCCCTGGCAGCGAGATTTAGGGGCTGGTTGGGGGCTCCTTGCCCACCCTCACTCCTCTGTGGCAGTTAAAGGCAGACCATCACTCCCCTGGGCTATCATCCCACTGCCGTTCTTCCCTAGCAGTAAAAAGGAAGGAAAACAGGCTCGTGGTTTCCATCCCTTTGGAATTATTCACCCCCCCTTACACTTTGGGTTCATTTGGGCGCGTTAATATCTCAAATTTAATGATAAGTCTAACGGAATTCATTTATAAGATAAATAAGATGTTATTAGTACATTAGTAGCAAAAATGTGCAAGGACACTGCTAATCTAAGGTGAAAATGCCTTCCTGAGTGAAATTTAATTAGCAGATTGTGTTCTATTAGTGACTTTTATGGGGAGTTCATGAAAATGAATACAAATATGATCCAGGCAGCCTCTCCTGTGAAGCGAGAGCCTGGCACACCTACCCTCCCTCTCCCCGCCACGCCGCTGCCAGCAGAGGAAAACACCGATGTGTGTCCTCTCCCCTTGCCTGAAGAGGGCTTTCTGGGGGTACAGCCTTGGTGGCCACCGTAGGGTTGTGGTTGGAGGGGCAGCAAGTCTGGGTGTCACATCAATTCGGTGTAACCACAGCGAGTCAAATGGGGTGGGGGGGTGTCAGACAAGTCCCATCTTTTCCCTCTGCCTGAGCCAATGGGTTGGTGGGAGACTGGTGATGGAGGTGGAATTTTCTCCCCCAGCCAGATGTCCTGCAGCAGTCAGCGCTGGTGGCAGAGGGTGCCAGGGGTCCATCAGCAGAGATTCAGCCTCACGTTGCCGAGTGCTGGCGGAGCTCTGCCTTTCCCCAAGCCTGCCGTAGCTGCAGGGGGATGGATCCCATCCAAGAACATCATACATCTTTTAAAGACTTATGGTCCCCAACCGAGCCAAAGGGTGTTGTGCAGCTGTGACTGCCAGGCTGTGCTGGAGTCACAGGCTGTAGAGATTGTGTTGGTGTCCCTTTGCCTCCTGACTCGCCTTCCAGAGCCGTGCGAGGGAGGCATGGAGGTGACATTGATGGGTCTTCCTCGGTTTTGGGCTAAACATCAGCACTTGGGGTGTTTCCAGAGATGGAAAACATGTGGTTTCAGGTCCTTAGAGGTGATTTAGGAAGGAAAAACATCTTGGCATCAGCAAGAAAAAAAGGAAATAAATAAAAGGCATCTCTGTTCTCAGTCTTTCCTGGGAAGACAGTCTTGCACGCGCTGCTTTAGGAGTAGTTGTCACTGTGGCATAGCCTCTTCCACCCCATCTAGGACCTTCTGATCCCAGTCAATGTACAGTGAAGGGAGACATCCTTGGGAGATGTTGCCAGCCCCTTGCTCTTGGTACCAAAACCCAGGGGGAAATTCCACCTCGGTGAAAACCTGTAACCAAAGTGGCGTTGACTCTGGGGTGGCCAGGAGATTGGACACTGTGCAAGGACCATGTGGTCCTTGTTTGAAAGTGCTTGTGAGGGCATTGCAGAGGAGCAGACAGAGACTTTGTACACTTGCCAGATCTGTCCCATCCCTTGAATTGATGCAGAATTAAGATTTGGTGACCTCTGCCAGCCATTTGAGGCTGGGGAGGGTCCTTTGGTCACCGCTGCTACTGTAGGAGGCATCTGGTGGTGGTTCAGAAGGTCCTTCCCTCCCTTCTGCGGGTGCAGGATCCAGCTCTTGCTGGTGTCTTTGCTGAACAGAGGGAGAATGGCGAAGCGAATGCATGGGGAGTCATTACTCATGCAGATGATCCTCATGATTCAATAGAGGTAATTAGGAGAATGATGGAGGAAATTAGCACTTTCTGCGGGTTTATTAATATTAATAAAATGATTCCACGGTTAAAAATAATAATAATAATATTAATAAAATAAATACAAAACTGCAGAAGAGCTCTGCCTGGCTACTAAATAGCAGTTTGCTCCTGGCAGCGATCAACCAGTACCTTGAATTAATCTTCCGAGGCAGGTTTTTTGCTCGCTCTCATGATGGTATCACAGAAGTCAGAACGGATTGAGGCAGACCTGGGCTCATTTCCCATTTCCCAATTTGGTCTTGCCCATTAGCAAGAGGGGCTGAAGCTCAGCAGATCCTTAAGACCTAGGAAAGTGGAATGGCTTGTCTTTTGCAGGCGAATAGTCTTGAAAATAGGATGTTTTCGGGGAAGTGATGCCTGTTCTCCTTCTGCTTCAACACCTGCTTTGCCTGTCGTTGTCCCAGCAAGGAAAATATCCATGTAATATTCCACCAGAGGCTTGGTGTAATGAGGGTTCCTGGGTCTGAAGACCCATTTCCAGGTTGTCCTCTGGGTTGGGTTGCCCATCCCCTGCTGATATCGGTCACAGTGGTGAACTGTGGGCCTCTGCCGATGCCCAGCCTGGTTTGGGAGCTGGTTCAGCTCCCTGTGCCACTGGGTGTGCAGAGAATTTGGAGGAATATATTTACAGACAGCAAGCAGATCAGCAAATTAACGGCGGCCCAGAGCGTTATTAATGAAAACACATGACAAATGTATTTAAACATGTGAAAAATTAATTTAGAACTTTTATTATTAAAATATTGCTAAAAGTGCTTTCTGAAGCCCTCTGCTTTCTTGGGAGAGCAAGGATTTTTCAGTTTCTTGCATGCTGAGAGGAGGATTTGGGGTGAGGAAGAGAGTAATTGGTACCAAGTGGCTTCTGTCTGGAGCTGGCACTGGGGCTTTTTGCCTCAAATCTTGGGTGCAGGATTAGGCCTGGCTGCTCCCATGGGAATACCTGGCTGCTCTTGATTCTTTTAGGGAGGCATTAATGGGGTCTTGCAGTCACGAGAGCACTTCTTTGTTGTCCAAGAGGGACATCTGGAGGGGTTCAGTGGTGGGTCAGGGGCTGCTGTATGTTACTTGGAGACACCACTGGAAGGGCAGGAATGACCTGGGCTGGGCTGTTGGACTTGTGACCTCTACTTCATCCGTGGGAGATGCTTGCAATCGGAAAAAACTTACTAGGGGAGCAAGGAAAATTTGCTGTGAGGTTTCAGGCTGTGTGGTTCTGTGCCTGTTCCTCCTTGGCACACACAGAATCTCTGTGTATGGGGCTTTGGGGAGCAGCTCTGTTTTCACTCCTTGGGGAGCAGCTCTCTCCTGGCTGACCCCCGTTGTGTTCCCGAGTTAGAGACCTCCATCCAGGAGGGGTGGTGCAATTCCCAGAGCCTTCTCCATCTGTCTGCATTTAAATGGGAAAAGATCAGAGCAGTTGAACCCTGTACTTTAATGATAGGTTCCATTATATTAAATGATAATTGCGAAAAATCAGTTTCTATAATTAAAAAACCCCACCCTTAGTCATGGTGACTATGATGGTATATTCGGCTTTCTGCTGGTTCTTTTCATGTGATTTCCATCTGATTGTGGAGGATCCTCACATCCTTTCTGCTCCTGGGTCAGGGGTGGGTGGTGAGAGCATCCAGCTCCAGGATGGAGAGCAGGATGGGTGGTGAGAGCATCCAGCTCTGGGCAAGGAAGTGGGATGTGTGGTAAGAACATCCAGCTCTGGGCTGGAGAGCAGGATGGGGTGGTGAGAGCATCCAGCTCTGGAATGGAGAGCAGGATGGGGTGGTGAGAGCATCCAGCTCTGGGATGGAGAGAGGGATGGGTGGTGAGAGCATCTAGTTCCGGGATGGAGAGAGGGATGGGTGGTGAGAGCATCCAGTTCCCGGATGGACAGCAGGATGGGTGGTGAGAGCATCCAGCTCCGGGCTGGGGAGCGGGATGAGTTTCCTTCTCCCACCCTCTACTGTCCCAGGAGCCATTCCTGGGGCTGTATATCCTGCTCTGAGGTGGCCAGTATTTCCATTGCAGAGGAATTTGCAGGGCTGGCAGTTTTAAGGAAGAAGGTGGAGGGAGGGGGGAAGCAACCCTATCTCCCAACTTGTAAATTAAGCAGATCTGGTCAGGAGCTGTCACCGCAGGAGAAGAAATATGAAACCTCTGGGGTCGTGTATGCAGAGTAATTTTTCTGACTGTAACTCTACTTAAAAGTAAGGATATGATGAAAATGCTTAGAGCATTTTAAACGGACCCAGCAGAGATCTGATTCAGCTCCAGCCAACTCTGTGCCAGACGTTCCTGGGTGTTGGCTGACTCTAAACTTGCTAACACCAGATTTTAGCGCGTGGCAGAGAAATAAATTGCTTCCTTCTCCTTATTAACTGAAAATATTCTTAGATGGAGAAGCAGAAGTGGGGTTTTTTTCTTCTTCTTTTTTTTTTTTTTTTTTAAAGTTTCACTGGGTTGCATTGCGGGAGAGAGAAGAGGTTGGTGACATCGAGGTGAGATACTGGGGTCCTTGATCCCAGGGTGCAGGTGGGATCGGGTCAAACTGGGCATGGGTCAGGTCTCTGAGTGATGGAGACCACCCTGCCCTGAGATGAAGCTGACCTTGAAAAGAAGACACCCAAGGATGTCTGGGTGGTAGTCAGGCTCCTTGCAGGAAGGCAGACTGGCCACCTGAGAAGTAGTAGATAAGGCTCATTTTAAGGAGATTTAAAATAAATAAGAGGAATGGGAACTTCAAGAAGCTCAAAAGGTAGCCCAAAACGAGTGTGTGAAGGCAGAGGCAGGCTACTGGGCTCGCTGGGGTGATGGTGGACAGGCCAAGGGACGCTTTGCTTCTCACCCCATCTCTTGCGAGGTTCCTGGAGCTGTTTGGGACAGGGCAAAGTGTGGTCCTTCCCTCGTGCTGCTGAGGCAGAAGGAAGGGTTTGGGGCTTACCTCCCTCCGAAGCGGGACATCTGGACCCGGCACATCAACCCTGGGCAGCAAATGTAAAGAGCAGGTGGTGAGATGGGAGGAAATTCGGATAGAGGGGAGAGTGAAAACCACCCTGGCTCTCCCCTTCTCCCTCCTTTCTGGATCTTCCCCTGGATCCCAGGGGTGTGAGACCTTCACCCCATGCCTTGGAAACAATATCTTGGAGAAGCCTAGAAGCCATTTGTTTTCCGTTTAATTGGCTAGCGGGGAGAAAATAACGAAGGGAAGTCATGCAGGGGAAGCTCTCATCAGGGCTGTTTTTGGCAACAGAGTCACAACACCCTAAATTTATTTATTTAATTGCATTATTAAAAGTATAAATAAAAATAAATCCAGGAGAGCAGCCGGATCTATGCTTTGCATCTCTAAAATAGAACCATAAATGCCAGGGAGCACCGGGGGAATGATTTATTAGCCTGTTACCGTGAGTGACTGGGACGCTTTCGATGGAGTCCTTGCTAATTTCTAACAGCTGCATTAAATCACAGATGCTATCAGCTATTATAAAATAATCGCCCAGCGGGGCCGCAAACCAGCACGAGCCCAGGGTCAGCACCAGAGCCCTTCATTTGTCTCCCATCCCAGCCCCTCCGGTCCCCGCGAGGGTGGGAAATAAATAGGACTCGCAGCAACCTCCTTTTATCATCCGGGAGCTGACGATAAATAAAAACCTCTATAAACCCTGGGGTTTTTTTTATTTTATTTTATTTTATCTTATTTTTTCTCTCTCTCTCTGAAAAGAGCCCGGGCTGGAATTTGCAACGAGAGGGAAAACCTTGTTTTGTGCTTAAATATGGCCGTGTGATGTCAGGCCTCCCGGGTCCTATTTGTGGCTGGAGAAAGGAGCCTGCGTCGGCTGATTTATGGGGCAGAGGGGGAGGATTTTAGGGATTCGGCCGCGGCCGGGAGCTGGGAGGAAGAGAAAAGATCCCGTGGCAGTTTGGGGACGTCTGTCTCAGCTCCTTTCGCCGCTGTCGCAGACGAGTCACTTAAATATCCCTACAGCTCGACCGCCTTTCCCCTCGCTTGACAAATAAAGGCGTGTGTTTCTGTGGCTGGGGCTCCGGAGGGGGTTGATGCTTGGCCTGGAAATCTCTTCAGAAGCGCCCATTTGTGGCGGCGGAGAAACGACGGCGAACAGGAGAGGCCGTGAGGGCCGGGAGAAGCGAGCGAGGGGCTGGCTCGCTTCAGGATGGTGGCAAGCAGAGCCCAGCCGCGGTAGCTGGGGTAGTTTGAAAGGGTGAAGGAGATGGAGGTGGAAGATGGGGTGAGGGGGGAAGGAAAGAAGCCCCACCAATAAGTAAAAATCAAGCAGTGAGGAAGGAAATGCCGCCGCCCGTCTGCAACCCTCCTGTTTTCCTTACTTTCTAACAACCTTCTGTTAGAACAGCTGCTCTAAGGTGAAAAACGCCGGTGTGAGGAGATGCAGGGCTGGGGTTGGGGTGGAGGAGGGAGCGATGGAGCTCTGTAGCCCACTGTGCCATCCCTGGGAAGGGTGGCCATGGTGTGTTGTCCCTCCCATTGCGCCTGGGGGGCGTCATTTTGGGAAAGGTGGTGGCTTTGCCGCGATGGGCCCTTGTTGGAATTGGTGGGGTTGAGAGGGGTTTTGCTCTGAATACGGTAGAAGGAGCCTCAGGGCTATTTGTTGGTGGAGGAACCAGCTCCTGGTGGCAACCTCGGTTGATCCAAGGCTGTGTCCATGGGGAATGAAGCCCACGGGAGGGACCCTGGGTTTCCAGGGTGGCCTCGGGCAGGCCTTGTGTTTCTCCAAAGATATTTGGGTTCCTTCATCTTTGCCTACCTCTTTATTCTCCCTGCAGAATGGGATGGGGGGGGCTTTCCAGGTTGTTTCCTGGCCGTGGCGTGAGAGATTGTCGGGTTGTCAGCAACCTGGAGATAGCAAGGACTGCTGACAGCGAGCAGAACCGAGTCCGAGCCGCCTACAGAATCCTTGCTCAGCCTTCCCCCAAGGTTACCCTTGCTCATAAAGCCTGCTTGGTTCGCTTTGCTGCAAACCTAGGTTTTAACCCCAGAATTCAGACAGGCCCGGGTTGCAGCGGGAGGCGAACGCCTCAGAGCAGGCTGACTCTAAAAGATGAATTACGAGTGACCCAGGAGGATGGAGATGCTCACATCCTTACCCCGGCTTCGCAACTTGCATATTTATCTCCTTGTGCCCAGCACCGCTGGGAATAAATCAGCAGCGAGACACGCAGGGAGCAGATGCACCAGCTCCAACAGCAGCCGGGGTGGGGATGGACGGGGACGGGACAGACCTGCACTGGTGTTTACCCAGTTCAGATCAAGCTCCCAGAGAAGTTCTCCAAAGCTTGTAGGAACCCAGCTCCTTCCCTTACCTAATGGTTCCCCCCACCCCTCCCCACAACTCGCTTCAGCCCTTAGAAGTGAGAATTTCAAAGGTGAAAAAAACCCCATCATCTGCACTGGCCACAGAGGGGAAAGACTGGAAATGCTGAGAATTTTTTATTTCTCCTGGGACTTACAGCCCAGAAAACCTGGGTAGTTCAGACAGGCTGAGAATAAGTGTTTAGACCTTTACCTGCTTAACATGATGGCCAAACCTGCCGTGGCAAGCATGCAGGGACAGGTTGGGGAAGGTGCTGTCATGGTGACCATGAAGGGGTGAGGAAATGGAAGGTGATGCCATGGTGAGTGTGCAGGGATGAGGATGGGGAAGGTGCTGTCATGGTGACCATGAAGGGGCAAGGACGGGGAAGGTGGTGCCATGGGGAGCATGCAGAGATGAGGATGACAAAGATGCTGCTGTGGTGAGCGTGCAGGGATGAGGATGGGGAAGGTGCTGTCATGGTGACCATGAAGGGGTGAGGTCAGAGAAGGTGGTGCCATGGGGAGCGTGCAGGGATGAGGATAGGGAAGGTGGTGCCATGGAGAGCTGGTAAGGGATTCTTTTACAGGGAGTGCAGTGACAGGACAAGGGGTGACGGCTTTAAATTGTAAGAGGGGAGATTTAGATTAGATACCAGAAAGAAGTTCTTTCCTGTGAGGGTGGTGAGACCCTGGCCCAGGTTGCCCAGAGAAGCTGTGGCTGCCCCATCCCTGGAGGGGTTCAAGGCCAGGTTGGAGGGGGCTTGGAGCTGACTGGTCTGGTGGGAGGTGTCCCTGCCCCGAGCAGGGGGGTTGGAACTGGATGATCTTTAAGGTCCCTTCCAACTCTAACCATTCTATGATTCCTCCAGCATCTAGTGTAGGCGGCACAACTGTTTCCTGATCATTTCTATGTCTCCATATTTTGTAAATAAGCCCAGAGGCTACGTGGTGGCTTCCTGTTTAGAAATATTCTATCTATTTATTTGTTCCTTTATTCATTCAGTTAAGAGCTCGCAAAACACTTTGCAGGCGTCTATGAAATGAGCCTTGTAATGCTCCCAGGAGATGGAAAGAACGTTCCTGCTCCGCTTGGCAGGCAGGGAGAGGAGCTGAAAGGGCTACGAGAGGTTCTCTCCTTGCCCCACGGTCAGCGCGAGACCGTGATAGACGTCAATCTACCGGGAGATTAAATCCTGGGTCCCCTTTTCCATTTCTAGTCTGTAAATGGCTGCAAAGACTCAAATGCACGCTTCGTGCCCAGGTTCAGCAATGCTGAGCCGTCTCTGGTCAAGATCCTCTTTTCTGGTGTTTCTTCCGCTCCTGCACTGATAGGAAAGGGGATGGTGCCTCCACACCTTGTGCCACCGCGGAGTCGTTAGGTGGTACATGATTATGGTACTAATCATGGAGGAACCACATTGCACCCATCCCCATCTGTGCATCCTTGTTGAACTCCTGTGTCTCAGAGATGCCTTCAGGCCTGTCCATGATCCTGGCCCCTTGGGCCTCAGGGTGGCCAGTGCTCTCGGCTGGAGACCACCGTCCCGTGCGTGGCCTCCTCCTGGTTGCTCCCCCTCTTCCCTCTCTCTGTCTTTGTGGTTCAGGTTCGGCTTGTGGCACACAAACATCTGCTGTGGCTTTGGCCAAACTCGGACTTCCACGTCCTGGCACTGCGCTGGGCTCATTTGTAGGGTTTGGAGTCAACCTGAGATGTTCACACATGGTGGGAACCCAAGTGTGTGTACGGCTTTCTCTAGGCTGGCAGACGATTTTGTACCCTCCCCTCCCCTGCTTTCACTTCGGGGGCTATGGAGGGGGGGTGACTTTGAGGTGGAAATGGGGGCAAACGGGGGCATGGGGCTTGCCTGTGCTCTGAGCAGACGGGAGCGTGTGAGGGTGTGCAGTGCTGCTGCCCTGTTTACAGCAGCTCGGCTGCCTCCGCGCTCCATAACCTACTTTCCCTTCCCTCTAAATAGGACTTTGGGCCATGGGTGGATGGAGAGTTCTTCCCTGTCCCCTGCAGCTCACAGGGTTCACACCCCCTTGCTCCCCGTCTCCTGTCCCCTGTCCCTCTGTCCCCTGCAGCTCACCGGGTTCACATCCCCTTGTCCCCTTTCTCCTGTCTGTCCTTCCCCTGCAGCTTAGAGGGTTCCAAGCAAAGAGAGGCCTTATGCAACCTCAAACCTGCCCACCCTGCCCTTCTCTGAGGTGGGATGAGGGACACAGGCTCTGTCCCCAGCAGTAGCCTGCCCTACAGCCCTGTCCCCATGCATGGTGGCTGTCCCCAGCAGCCCGTAATGCACACACAGGTGCCTTTTAAGTTCCATCTATGGAAACCCATGGGTTTTTTGGGAGTGTTATTGAAGGAGGTTTGTTTTTAATAGAGGGGGCTAACCCCCCCCTATCCAGAGGGTGGGTTGGCCCTCATGCTGCAGAGGTGGTGAGGACAAGCTGCCCTCCTTTCCCCCCCCCCCCCTAACTCCCCACAGGTGCCATGGGGCTGGAGCACCCCATGTGCAGCGAGTTGTCTGTCCCCTGTCATTAAGGGGAAAACGAGGACTACCTGTGTCCTGTACCCGCCTGCAAATAAAGGTGCCTTAGGGGCTGTGCAGCCTTCCAGACCTCACATGCTTGTCCCCAGCGAGCAGCACGTGCTGTGGGTCCCCTCTGTCCCCCTTCTGTCCTCCCCTTAAACAGTGGGGTGACTGTGGACCTCCATCCACCCCGAGGAAGCCCAGCTGAAGGTACACCACCCTGCGCTTTTTCTTTCTCTAACGCTCCAATTCCTGTCTTTTTGGCCCTGGTGTGAATTTACTGGGTTTTTTTCCTACATTATTTATTTATTGAATTAATTTCCCCCCCCGGGGATGTGGGAAATCTGGGAAGGGGCTCCTGGAAGCGGGGCGCCGGCAACCCCTTTCGCAGGCGTTGTTTGGTTGCGCCGTTTGGCAATCCCGCTGGCAATGGTCTCTGTTTTCTTTCCAACCTCCTCCGTGGAGCAGGCTTGAACTTTGGTGGTGTTTTGAGATGGAAATGCTTTGGCAAGGAAGGAAAATGTCGCACGTCTCTACCGGCCCCTTCCCTCGAGAGCCGGGTTTTCAGGGAAAAAGACCGCATGGGAGTTGAAAACTTGCCCAAACGGGCTAAATACCAACAGGAACGGCAACCGACGAAATCTTGGCATGGCAAAGAAAATCTTAACATTTTGCTTTCCTCTCTCTCTATATAAAAATAAGCCTGGATTGTTGTCAGAAATACTGCTGGAAAAGGAAACCTTTGCCTTTCAAGCTTCTCGGGGGATGTTGTGATGGTTCTGCCGCCGCCGGGAGTCTCAGCCCCTTTCGGGGATTTGTGTTTTCAGAGCTGGGTGGGGGTTTTTTTTGGTTTGGATGTTTGGGTTTTTGTTGTTGTTGTTGTGTTTTGGGTTTTTTTATTTATTATTATTTAATACTTGGTGTAACCAGGGAGGCTGCTTTTCTTTCCATGAGGTGGGTGTTTTCTGAGCCTGCCTCCTTTTAGGCATTTCGGTTGTCGGGTTTAAGGGCCCCTGTAGGTCTGGGGTTCTGCCAGGGATTGTAGAATCCTAGAATCATTGTGGTTG
>VZTM01026702.1:146968-217541 GCA_013400555.1 Jacana jacana | reverse complement strand
GATTCTATGATTCTATGATTATAGAACATTAAGTTAATTTGCACACTTAACACTTTTGATTGCAAACATTTTCTGGGACTCATAACATCTATTCATAACCTATTCTCAGAAGGGCAATCTGTCCCTTGTCGTAGTATGACTATTATGACATGTCATTTTTGCTGCCAGTTTGCCTCTATTTTCCCTGAAAAAATTACCATGTTTATGATATATTAAGCTGCAACAGAAAAGAGTGTAATTTCCACTTTTTTCTGCAACCTCTGTTGCTCATTTGTGCCCTGCTGTAGAGTACTTTCCACTTCAGCCCAAAGAGTATATGTCAAGCATAAGTAAAACTCTAGATTCCGATAGAATTTTTTTACCTTTTCAGAATGCCTTTTAAGAGTTGGTGAAAATCTGATAAGCCTTGCCACCAAAATCCACAGAACGTTTCATCCTCCTGACTTAAATGAATTTGAGAAGAAAGACCATGCCCAAAAGCCCCGTGTCACAAACAGCAGCAAAAGCAGCTTTAAGAAACCCTCTTGTGCCACTGGAATGTATCTTTCATTTTGACTTGGGGAGGCAGCTTCTCGATCTGAAATAGCCTCATTTTCTGCCTTGCCCATGTACTTCTCGGTCTGTCTGGTAAGATGCCAATTAATTTCAATTACTCTGTGGGCCATTGTACACTAGCAGCTGAATCAAGGCCTCACTTTGTCCAACATATGTACTAAAGAGCTGTTAAGTGGCAATATCTCACTCTGGGCTAGAATTGCCTCTGTGGCAGAGCAGTGAAGGATCACTGTGTCCAAAAAGACAGTGTATGAGACCAGTTCCTCTGGGACACCCAGATCAGCTTCAGACCGTAGATTTATGGAATGAAGTGCATTAGCCATTCCTGCCAGTGTCTTGGAAATGTTATAAAACATATTTGAGACAGAAAACATTTATCTTCCATAAAACTTGTCAAGAGAATTGCTTTTTGTCTAAACTTTAATGTTGCCTAAGGATAGAAACAATATTTATAGCTCTGCCTTCTCTTTCTGTCTCTCACACATATGCCCGTGTAGTAGAAATGTATATACCAGTTTAAAGCTTTTCTCAGTTTTTTGTTTTCACTGATAAGTACAGAAGAGCGTACTGTGGATCTGAAAACACACCGATAAAAACGTAACTCTTTATTCCAAAATCAAAGAGCCTGGGATGGCAGATGAGAAGTGTGCTTTTTTTCCCCACTAGATTTTACAGGAAGGATTTCGCTTTTTTTCTTCTTTCTTTGTTATTTTATCTGTACCAAGAGTCACTCTTATGCTTAAATTCTGATTTTTCATTAAAATCTTTTTGCTCTAGATATATTGAAAGCTATAATGGCAGAATTTTTTGCCGTTTTGATCACACAAAGGTGACACAACAGTAATTGCGGGCGCTTGTACGAGCAGCTATGAATTACTGAAATCTACGTGTTAAGAAACATTTATCTTAAAACAAGTACTTGCTTAGCTGTAGCTTTGTCCTCTTAATTTTATTGAAAAACATGAACCTGATTTAAAATGGAGTGTTTGAAATAATAGTGTGCTTTTGGGTAAATAATGCTAAAAAATGTGGTGTAAACCACTGACCATGTGGGGTTTTTGCTCATGGCCCAGAGGAATTTATACACAATGGGAAATATCCTGTGACCTTGATCTGTCTTTCTGAAGTATACTGCAATACTGCATGTATTTCACAAGTGCTTGGCTTAGACAGCCGACTTAGTCAAAATGCTGTGGAAAAGGCTGATTTTAATCAAGAAGAACACAAAACACCAGGAAAAATGAGGGGCTTAAAATAGAAAGTTGTATTATCAAGAAAGTGGATGATTCAGAAAAATTACAATGAGATGAGAAGCCATCTATTTCTAGATCAGTAGTTCAAATAAAGATCTACCCTGGTAATTTGTAAATGTTGTTGCCATCTGATACCTGCCTTGGTAACCTAAATTGGTGAACCACTTTGATATCTGCTGCCCTGTGGGCACACCCAGAAGGAATCATCTGTAACCTACATATGTCCTTCACAGAACACGGAAGCGCCAAATGGTCCGGGATGCTGAATTAGTTTTTCCTCCTTTCATTTGTACTTCCAGAAAGGACCTAGTAAACCCATACTGACTTTCTGTGTATGTATTGTGTGTGTATATCTAGTGGCTGAGTTCACCATTGCAAGCTTTTTGTTTGGTTGGTTGTTTTTTTCTAACAACGTTAACAGAATTACACAGCATTTTAGTTTCTTTTGTAAATTTAATTCTGGGGTTTTTTTTTTTCATTTCCTACCTTCCCTTTTGAAAAAGAGTTACACAAAAGATAGGTTACAGAGAAAACAGATTTTTAAAATGAAGTTAATATAATTAAATTTACTAAAGCATATCATTAAATTAAAAGTTGAAAATTTTTATAAGGCATTTATGTGTTACTGCAAAAATTCAGTTGATAACTTCTAAAAAAAAAGAATTTGGGGTCAAACTCGTTGAAGTCTAGTACAAAAGTTCACAAGCCAGTTCTTCATGCATCTTTCATGCTTTGTGGTACAAAACGTAGACTATCACTAAGGAAATGGAGTGACTCTCTTCAAGGCTTCCAGTAAAGCAATATTTCTCATTGCTGGTTAGCCTGCAATAGTAAACGTTGCATTTAAGAAAATTATTTAAGAAAGAGGTGTTTCAAGTTGACTCAGTAGAAAATCATTTAAAGAGAAGAATGCAACATTTTTCAAGATGCAGAATGCCTCTGGTATTCTGAACAGGCTAAAATACTCAAGTGAATCGAGGCTCCTTGGCACTCAGTAAGGTCAGAGCAAAATTTAAGTGCCTCAAGTGCAACTTGGCCAGCACACCTGGCTTCATAATCTATGTTCTTGTGGAAAGTCAAATAGAAGTTTGACATAGAGTGTCTGACAGGAAAATGTTCCCCACCTTTTCTACAGCTTGTTGCCTCTGCTGAACTTAAGAGAGAGAGCAGTTGCTGCTGACTCAAAAGTAAACCTGAGCAGCCATCATTTCTGCCTGCCAGCCTCTTATTCTCTTTCCATACTGGAAAAGCAACATGAGCTATTAGATAAAAATGGGTTGGGAAACTTGCTTCTGTTCCTGACTTTTCCTTTCACCTCTTGTTTGACTTTGATCTTCACCTCTTCATGTTCCTGTTTCTGTACTTGTACTGGATATTAGGAACAATTTCTTCACTGAAAAAGTTGTCAAGCATTGGAACAGGCTGCCCAGGGAAGTGGTTAAATCACTGTCCCTGGAGGTATTTAAAAGATGGGTAGATGTGGTGCTCAGGAACATAGTTTAGCAGTGGACTTGGCTTTGGACTCAATGATCTTAAAGGTCTTTTCCAACCTAAGTGATTCTGTGATTGCTATGTTCTCTGGTAAAGGACTTTGAAATCAACACATAAACAGAGCTAAATGGTAGCAGTATTGACAACAGGCATGAACCTAATAAGCTGCAGGAAATGATAAATCACACTTTATGTGACAAAAGAATTACAATGTTAGCTCCAGTTCAGATTGAGATTGAAGGAGCTGAGACTGTTTAGTTTGAGGAAGAGAAAGCTGAGGGGAGACGTCATCACTCTCTACAACTACTTGAAAGGACATTGTAGAGAGGTTGTTGCTGGTCTCTTCTCACAGGTAATTAGCGATAGTACAGGAGGGAATGGCTGTAAGCTGCAGCAGGGTAGGTTTAGGTGGAATATTAGGAAATATTTTTTTCCAGAAAGAGTGGTCAGACACTGGAATAGGCTGCCCAGGGAGGTGGTGGAGTCACCATCCCTGACTGTGTTTCAGAGTCGTTGAGATGTGGTGTTGAGGGATCTGATGTAGGGGAGAACTTTGTAGAGTAGGGCTGATGGTTGGACTCGATGATCCCAAGGGTCTTTTCCAACCTGAATGATTCTATGATATCCAGCACCTGGTTGGACTGAGCAGCCAGGGCAGAAGAAGGGATATCATCACTGCAGCCCCCACAGCACATAACTGTGCCATTAGCAAACCTCCAAGGTTTTAGCTCCCTCCTTCTCACCAGCTCTCAAAGGCTCTTTTCTCCAAGTCTAGTTTCACGTGCTCACATGCTGAGCTTCAGACAGTCATACCCTTCTATTCCTTCAAGTCAATCAGAATCTTGTTCAATGAGTGTGAGTCATGGTTTCCTTCTGTCTTTCTAGAGACCTATATATACAATCTATATCTTTCCTCCTCTCTTACTCCACCTTTTCCATTCAGGTGAGACATTTTCTCCTTACTGCATACACACCAGTGGGGAGGTGACACAGACACTGGAGTGAAGACATGCTTATCCCAAAGTAGCTGGTGCAATTCCCACTAAGTCCACTAAGACTGTATGTGCTGCAAATATTTTCTTCTCAGTCCTGGCTGCCAGTATTTCTGTCTGCATGTTCTCTTACCTCTCCCTAACAAATGTTGTGCTGTAAAACTAATCTATACTCCATTTAAACCCATTAGATGTCTTGCTGGTCCTAAAGATCTTCCTGTCATCGTTTCTTCTCAAAAAGGGATGAAGGACTGCTACTTTCCTAAGTAAAGTGAGAGAAGCATATCAGTCTTCCACTGAGCTGTTTCCTTGAGTTTAGTTATTTGTTTTTCTTTCCCAACAGCTCTGGTTTACACACAGGTGACAGTGTTACAAAAGCAGGACCTGGGGGCCTTCCAGACATGAGACAAGTGCCAACTGTTGTGATCGAATGCGATGACAATAAAGAAAATGTGCCTCATGAAACCGAATATGAAGACTCCTCCTGCCTGTACACAAGACAGGAAGAGGAGGAAGAGGAAGATGAAGATGAGGATAATTCAATATTTACAAGTAAGACTCATTCAATTTTTTCCTTTTCGTTTATTTAGTTTTCCCTTTGAACTCTCATAATACAAGACCTGGGAATTTTCTTTCTTGACTGTGGCTTTGGCATCTTTCAGGGCTTGACTGCATGAGGACACTTGGTAAATAAATCCAAAATAACAAATACTATGAAATGATAGTGATTTCCCTTGTTCACATGAATCCCTATCTAGGGAGCTGTCAGACAGAATCCAAATGATTTGGTTTGGCTTACATTAGTTTACTTCCAAATTGACTTTTAGATCCATTTTCCCAAGTGTCCATGGTGTAGAAAATCCCTGGTTTTGGCTTAGTTCAAGATCAGCTCTAATAGAGTTACTTCAGGAGGATGAAATAAGTGACATTGATAGAGAATCAGAGCTTTTATATATCTTAGGTATTAAACCATGTCAGAATTGTAGGTCTGTGCTTAATATGAAAGGGGTCGTGATCAGAGAATTGGGCTCAGGTAAGAAAAGAAGAGGATAATTGATAGCCATATTGCAATTACAATCTGGAGAGGGACCTGTGGCGCCTTCCGGACCTGTCTGAGAAACCTATCTCCTGTTTCAGTGTGGCATCATAGGACTCTCCCTTGAAGCCATGATACTATATGCATGACAACTGCTTGTCATCCTGCAGGTCAAGCTGAAGTTTCAGGCCCTTGGAGTTCTTCTCTCTGGAAGACTAAGAGCAGTACAAACAAACAACACTCTTTTTAAAACACACACAAAGAAGCTGCTAAAGCAGGCATATTTCCTCTCACCATATTTCCTCTTCCCTTACCCTGCAGGTGAAATTAAGCAGTCTTTGCTCTAAACTAAGAAGCAGAGCAGAACTGCACTATCTCACATCCTCCTGCCAAAGCCCAGAACCCCTCATGGGTTTGTGTCTCTCTCTCCTCTTGTGTCTGTCTTCCCTGCTCAGACTGCCTTGGATGCAAGCCCAGGAAAGCAAACTTGAGCCATGAAAGGCCACTGCTTTTGACAGTGTCTTTGCCACTGTCAGTGCCTGAGAAGCAAGTGTTAAATAATGTACTGCTATACCGTGCTACTTCTGATTGACTTTTGATTCCCTCCAGTGCTAGCTTGAATGTCTTGATGTTACGTCACAATAGAGAGAGAAAGATACCTCTGTCTTTCCACATGCTGTAGCTTTGCTGCCTGCCCAGACTCTGGGGTTGGATTATTCATTCCATTCCATGGTTCAGAAACACTGTGCTAAAGAAAGCTACAGATGCTACTAACAATTCTGAAATAAGCCCTTCTTCTCTACTCCCCTTTATGGAGCAATATTTTAATTTTTTTTTCCTCTGTACCTACCAAATTCAGCTTTTACTTATTATGATATGAATTGAGGTTAATTGAGCACATGAAGTTAATTGCCGCCCCTTTTCCCACAGTCCATACATACCAGTGTAAATGAGATCCTAATATCCTCCCTTGGCTAGTGCCTGCTGCATGCTGTAATAAAATTATGACACCTCCTTTGGCAGAGCCTCTCCTCTCTTCCACAGGCTCCCTGGCAATGAAAGTCTGCAGGAAGGACTCTTTAGCAATCAAACTAAGCAACAGGCCTTCCAAGCGAGAGCTAGAGGAAAAGAACATCCTCCCCATGCAAACTGATGAGGAGAGGCTCGAACTCAGGCAGCAAATTGGGACAAAGTTAACAAGGTAGGAGACAAAACATTTTTCTGACTCATGCTTTTGGAAATATGTGGTGGAATGCAGTTTTTATACTTAGTCTGTATATATTTGAGGTGTGTTTGTTCATAATGTTCAAGAGGAAAAGGTGGGGGGAGCGGGAGTGAAGCATGGAGAAGGAGGGGAAAAACTGTAGACGCTATTTCTTCTCGAATATAACTTCTCATTCAACACCCTGTTGCATTTTCGTGGCATATCCTATGGGAGCTTTGGTTGTGTTAATTGTCAGCAGGAACGATGTGGATTTGGTTGTTTGCGGTGCACCATTGGGAAATGCTCAGCTTTGACAACATTTTGGACTGTAGCTGCAGGTGTTAATTGATGGGCTGTTAGTTTGGCCAGTGGGCAGAGGTATAACTTTTCTTCTGACTACATCTCCCATGAGTAGCTGAGTCCTTTCCTGATCCAAAGCGCTTACATCCTCTAGTACCTGCTTTTGTTGTGTCAGGTTGGACAGATTTACCCTGTCTAGACTCTTTTTTCTTCACTAAAGTGTTACTTACCAGCTGTTCTGGTTTTCTGAATTGCATGGGTATAGGGGGGTGGCCGTTAAAAGTGGAAGATTTCTGTCACTAATTAGTAAACTGAAGTCGGGTAGATATGTCTAAGAACCTCCTATGCTCCAGACGTGATTTCTGTAATCAATTTAATATACTTGATGGTATAAAGATGGTGAACGCTGTTAGTTGCCCTCCAGTGTGACCCCAAGGAAACTTCAAGGAGAAGACCAACCAGTTGTTGGGAATTTCCTTGTGGGTTTTATTTTTTGGGTTGTTTTTTTTCTTTTTTTTTTGGTGGAGGGATAAGAGGGGAACACTGCTGCCATGTTGTAGAAACAGGAAGAATAGGAACTCCTGGTAAATATCTCTATCAGCATTTTATCTACTTTTTTCCATCCTTTGTTTATTGCCTCTTTGGAATAAACTAACCACATCTTTCCAGTCTGTCTTTGAACGTCTTTGTGCTGGATCATGCTTAGCCTACTCCAAGACCTGTTGAATTCTTCAGTATTCTTGTTGAAGGGCCTCAGCAGTGATGCCCAAAGGATGGAAGATGGTACCAGCACTGTTGCTGGTACTGTGATTTTTCAGTCCAGTCTTTATTCAGCCTAATACCTTGTTAGTCTGCAGTTATGCATGGAGCTCTGGGTCCCAAAGGAGCAGCACGTGATAGGTGCTTATATGATTAATTTTGAACCCCTTTGAAGCATGTGAAGAGTTGTGATTTTTATCTCTTAGCATACCTTACTATGAAGTGCTTGACCTTGCGATGACATTGAAGAGCATTTCCTCTATGTTGCCTATTTGCCTAAATTGCTGAGGACTCTCAGAACTTTTACAGCTCTGTCTGATGAAGGTAAATAGCGTCATTTGCAAACATTGACTCTGCACAGCTCACTGTGCCCCAGGTGATTTTTCTTATAAATGTTTTATATCTCACCTCTCCAAAACCTGTTTTCTCCCCAGTAAAGAATTTTTCTTCAGCATCTCTCTTTTGAACAAGGGAAGCTAATTTTGGCAATACCCAGAATCCTTCCCAGTGTAAGCCCCATATTCTCACAATGTCATTGTTATTCCCCCAGTTGCTTCTCTCTTTGTTCAGTCTGAGGTATAATGCTTGGTCTTGTCTTCTAGTATAGCTACGATTTAGGGGCAATCACAAATAGTTAAAATAATTAAAACTGTGTATATACGAGCTTAAAAACATAACTGAGACACTTCTATTTCATTCCCATTTTATATCAGTGTAACACCATTGAAATGGGTAACATTTTTACAAGCCTTATTTGGAATATAGTTTCCAGTCTCACCTTTTAATTACTAGTATTTACAACTTAGTATCTCATCCTTCTGAGTAGTTAAAAACAAACAAGAAATACAAGAAGAAAACAACTTTCCTCATCTCTAATATGCAAAAAGCCACAGATACTTCAGCAGCAAAAAGGCGGAAGGTCCCTGTCTTACCAGTGCTATGTATTTAAACGTGATGCATCGATGTGCACTGACTGATGAATATTAGATCAAAGAGAGAATATTTCAATTTGGACTGTATTTCTTTACTGTCCGTTCTTCATTCATTGAATCCACCCTTTGCCATTGCTCAGTAATTGTCACTCAGTGATGCAAATGCCAAGCAAAATTAAAGTAGTGAAGCATTTATAGCCCTTAGAGAAGATGCTAGATGCAGACTATAATTGCAGCTGGCAATTTTGGATTTCAGAGGGATTTGTACTGTTCCACCAATGGTCCCCTACGGTTTAAAATAGCCAGCCAATGAAATCACATTGGCTACTTACAGAAGTTAAAAATGCAGAATAAAAACTTCAGCAAATAGTTATTGTCTGTAATGGATCAATTAATTTTCACCAAGAGGCTGAATAGCATACTTCAGTATTTATGCATAATGCTCACAGTATTTAGTTTGGAAGAGCTCATTGGCCGGCACATTTAGCAGATCCAAGTTTAGTAGTATAAAAATTTTTAAAGATGCTTATAGCCAGGCATTGAGAGATTGACCATTGACATATTGTGAGGGACCAAAATCATCCCAGGTATAGTTCCTCCAGCCTTACTAGAGCTGCACCAGGAATCAATTTGGCTCCAAACTGTTCAGATCCTGTTTAAGTGTGGCTTGGAACCTTTGAACCTCCAGTTAGTCCCAGAAAATTGTTATGACTTTATTATTGCATTTGCCAACTGGTGGAGAGACTCCAGAGCAGACTTCACCATGTCACCCATTTGCCATGCTGGGAGAATAGTGGCCTGGCTTACACCAGACCAGTTGTGGGGTTGAGGCTGCAGAGACCGTAACTTACAGCAGGATCTGGTTGACTACACACCTGAATATTAGCTTTGCCATGAGACAAATTGACCCCTTTGTGCCTATCGTAAACACTTCACACAAGTGTAGCACTTGACTGGTGTGTGTCTTGTATCGAGACTGAGCAAATGTAGATACAAGCAGAAATAAAGCTTTTTCCCAAGGTAGCAAAATACGTCCTAGCAAAGGCAGGAGAGCCCAAAAGACGTGAATTCCAGCCCCACAAACAGGCCAATGCATGATAGACTGTTTCTGGGCAGTCTTTACACAGCAATTAGAGCACTGATTAGACAACCTCTTCCTAGAACCCAGTCAGAATGGGCTAGTACAATGTGATACTTACTGTGAAGCAAGGAGCAAAAATAGTGAAATAATATGCAGGACTTCAGCTCGTAACCACATGGGACTTAGGGATAGGAAATGGATGCTGGAGGCCATGTTCTTGGCTGCTAAAAACCCTTACAACTCCATTAATTTCTGTGTGGAAAAGCAGACCTTCTGTACTAAGTAAATCTTTAAGTGGGTATGGTTTTCCTTTTTCCTGCCTGCTCAGCTTCTCCCAGACTCCTCCTCTGTTTTATCCCTCTGGTGCCTGCACAGCTTCTCAGCTGCTCAAGAAGTACTTAAAAGTGATTGCACGATAGAAAAGGGAGAACAGAATGACAGGTAGGACTCTCAAAGTTAACAGGCAGAGGGAAAAGACAAAGTTCTGTCTCTGTGGCTATGTCAGACCTTCTGGAAAGTACCGTTTCCCCAGGCTAGAGCAAGGGCCAGGAAGACCTGGATTTCGCTTTCAGTGGCTATCAGGGTGAGAGGAGTGGAGCATATCTGGGCAATGACTGTGAAGCAAGGACTCAAGACAAGCTCTGGATCTGAGCTTGGATGTTCTCTCAGGGGCAATGAAAAAATCATGGCTTGTCAGTAGCTCCCAGTGAGGAAGCGAGTCAGCAGTGATGGGTGATGGACATGAGAGCCTCATGTCTCCCAGAGAGTGCGGAACTGTCCCCTGGTACTGAGATGGGTGCTTCAGTTCTGGTCTTTGCACTTGTGTTTCACAGAATAACACAATCACAATGATATGGGGTTGGAAGGGACCTCTGGAGATCATCTAGTCCAAACCCCCTGCCAAAGCAGGTCCGCCTAGAGCAGGTTGCACAGGAACTTGCCCAGGCAGGTTTTGAATGTCTCCAGAGATGGAGACTCCACCACCCCTCTGGGCAGCATATTCCAGTGCTCTGCCACCCTCAAAGTGAAGAAATTCCTCCTCATGTTTATATGGAACTTCTTATGTACACGTTTGTGCCCATTTCCTCTTGTCCTGCCACTGGGCACCACCAAAAAAAGACTGGCCCCTTCCTCTTGACACCCACTCTTTAAGTATTTATAGGTGTTGATCAGATCCCACCCTCCCCCCTCAGTCTTCTCCAAGCTAAAAAGACCCAAGTCCCTCAGCCATTCCTCATAAGAGAGATGCTCCAGGCCCCTCATCATCTTTGTGGTCCTCTGCTGTACCCCCTCCACCAGGACACAGTAGTCCAGATGGGTCCTCACCAGGGCAGAGCAGAGGGGGAGGATAACCTCCCTCAACCTGCTGGTCACACTCTTCTCGATGCACCCCAGGACTTCTTGGACACACAGGCACATTGCTGGCTCATGGTCATCCTGTTGTCCACCAGGACTCCCAAGTCTTTTTCCTCAGAGCTGCTCTCCAGCAGGTCAGCCCCCAACCTGTACTAGTGCAGGGAGTTATTCCTCCCCAGGGGTAGGACTCTACACTTGCCCTTGTTGAATTTCATCAGGTTCCTCTCTACTGAACTCTCCAGCCTGTCCAGGTCTTGCTGGATGGTGGCACAGCCTTCTGATGTGTCAGCCATCTCGCTCAGTTTTGCGTCATTGGCAAACTTGCTGAGGTTACATTCCACCCCTTCATCAAGCACCACCATCCCTTCACCAAGGAATCATAATGGTAATCATAAGAGACCACCCAGACTTCTTCAGTCAACATACTTAGTAAGCAGAACAGCCCTTTAGAGAGAATGTATCTATATATTTCTGCATGGTTGCGTGCTACTCCAGACTTTGCTGAGGACTTTGCACTCCCTTGAGCTGGGAAGACCTGGTTTCTTTGTGTGTCTTTCACAAAGTCTTTTCCATACCTTGAGACAACATGTGTCTTTAGTCTATGGCTGATCTGCCACACATCCTATGAGAGAGTCTTTCTAAAGCACTCAAATCTTTTTTGAGTTTCTTAACCCCCCAACTCTAGTGAAGGTGCTCATTAGCAATTAGATACAGGAATATCAAAGCTGAGATTTTAATCTCTGGCTTTTGAAGAATGCATGGCGGTGTCCTTATCTGCTTTCCCTGAATTGCTTCTATACTGGTTTTTTCCACCTGCTGGAATAGGGTGACCTACTCATACAAAAATTTGGTAATCCAGAATTATTAGCAGCAGGTTTGCTAATAAGGAATGTTAAGAGGACTTCTCAATATTCACAGTAGTATTATTGGTCAGCGTCACATCTATCTCAGCAGCACCTCAGGCAGAGGGCAGACTGGCTGCAGATCACAAGGCGGGGGGGACAGATAGAGGCTGGCCACAGGCAAGCAGCACGTCAGGGGACTGCTGCCCATGCCCGTGCAGGTGCCACAGGCAGTCCAGTAAGATTTTGGAACCTTATGACAAATGCTGTCAGTTGTAGGAGTCACGTTGAACCCAAGTGTGAAAGCAAAGAGAGGTGAGGTGGGAGAGCAGCCCTCTGTACATTAACTAAATAATTAAATCAAAAATAATTTAATTAGAAACAAAGAAAGAAGAAACTTCTTGCAGTGCCCATATGCTACCGTTTGCCTCTCGTGTGACTTTAAGTGATGGACATCCTGTTGCTTGACTGAATCCCATGATTTTGTATATGTTCAGCTGGCTTTAAAGCAGTGTATCAATGGCAAACTCCTCTGTCAGAGTATGCTGTGTTTGTTTATTGTATAGCCCTAGATGTATTTGCTACAGTACCTTACAGTGTGCTGCCCGTACACCAGTAAGTGGAAAATCTTGATCTGAAGCAATATAAATAATACAATGCAAGTATCATGAGGCGAAGGAGGGGGAGTATGAGAAGAGATCACAGAGACACTGTCTGTGTGCATATGGCTGTAAATATGTATGGGTGAGACATGCGTACCTGCTAGTTGTGCTTTAAGTCCCACTGATGCTTTGAAAATAGTACCGAGATGTCTGTGACTGAGAAATGTAGCAAGAAAAGACATAAATCTTTGTTATAGAGCGGCACGTTTGACAGATTATGGTCACCTACTACCTTGATCAGAGAGGTGATCTGCTCCATGCACTCCCTGATCGATACTGCGTCTTCCTCCGCTGTGCTGGAAAGTGCTGCCCAGAAACAGAAATCCGATGAAATGAACTTGGTGAATTCCCACAAGTATAAAAAATTGCTGCTGATTTTGAAAATGTCATGTGGCTGCTGTGAGATTTTCTGGACTTGTTCACATCAGTTGTTAGTTGTCCACGTGTGCCTTTGCGTGAGGGAGAGTGCTTGGGAGAAAGAGCAATCAAGTGTGTTTGTAAACAGGAGAGACACGAACCAGAAAGCAGAGTAGAAGAATTGGACAGTTTGGGAAAAGAATAGCATTTTCAGCATTGCCACGAAGGTGACAGAGATATTACCAGTGTTGAAGGAAGAGCCAGTCTGCAAGACTTGCACAGTCATTAAAACGCACAGCAGTTCCCTCAGAGGATGAGGGGACTGAATAGTCTGAAGTGATCATTTTTATTTACTGAAAAATGAAGCTCTGAGGAGATTCAGCTTTTTGAAGCAGTTAATAATTTAAACAGCATTGCAGTCCTGTAGAGGAGAGGGTTTGTTCAGCCGGAGGATGGCAGCAAGATGGCCCCTGTTGAGCACAGCTGAATCTCCTCGTGGCTGTCCCCACTCTGGCACTGGGGAGAGCGTTCTGTGCCCTCCCCATCTCTGAGTCATTTAGGGATAAAAAGAGTGGGCAGACGGCAGGATTAGGCTTTATTCATGGACCTCATTTTGTTGGGGAATGTGAAATAATTTCTTCCTAATTATCTCTGACGTCTGCAATTCTCACACTTATTGTTAGCTTCCAGTAATGGGAGAAAAGCAAGTGCCTAAAACAAAAGCTCATCCCCAGCAGCAGCACGCACATACGTGTGTGTGTGGAGCTTGGTTCTTCACATGTCGGGTGCTGGAGATAAATCACACGGAAAATGGGATTGTGGTAAACAAGCTCATCTAAATCCTGGATTAGAGGGGACCATGCGACAGCGCTAGACGCGTGAATGCAGGTGACCAAACAAGGCCGCCAAGGTCTGAGACTGGATTTTAGCCACTCTGGTACGGAGGGGAAATGATGGTTTTTATCCCTTTTAGTTAAACTTCATGAATAAACTGTGCTTTTGTGAGAAACCCCAAGGGAGCTATCTAAATTGCCATTAGCGTCAGGAGGTAGACGGCAAAAGCAGGTGATTATCCATGGGCAACAAGCTCAAACCAAGTTATCATTACACACCTGGACTCAGTTGGTTCCTGGACCACCAGGAACAGATACTCTGAACAGAACTGAGCTCGGTTCCATGCAGAGGTACAGGTGAGATGGGCTCTCAAGGCCCTTGTCAGTGCCCTATTTTTGTGACCAATGTCCTGGCAAGCTCTGTTGCGCTGAAAGGAAAGGTGATTTTACAGTTAAAACACTGTGGGGAGGTTGCATCTTCCATAGGTTTTCAACTTCAGGCAAGCCACTGAACTAAAGACATGCACACATATACACATACATATGCACACATATACACGTATTTTTAAGATGTGTTAGGGTCTCCAAATGTACACATGTACCTATGAACTTTGGAAAACAGCCCTGGTAGACCAAATCTCATTGACAGCACAGTTTGTGTGCTTTGATAAAAACACCCAGGTATCGGGATCTCTTTAGACATCTTACTCTGTGTTCCACTAGGACAAGGATCCTTATTTCTCAGTATGGTTTGGACTTGTCTCTTTATATTAGCAATTTTCATAGCTAACATCATGATTCATCATAGAAAAAAAACACATCTAACATCAGGAATGATTGGCTATTATATTACTGTTTTGATATGAATTTCAACAACTAACAGAATGAATTTGCTTCTTCTGAGTAATTTATTGTGGCAAAAGGTCAATGGAGCAATTAAGGGAAAGGGGAGGTGACAGTGGGTAATGTCACCACAAAACACATCACTTCAGCACACTCCCCTGTTTGTAGGATGAACAATGTCCTTAACCTGTGATCTGCATGAGTCCTGGCAGTATGACCTCTCCTCTCTTGAAGCTCCCCTTCGGGGTGAGATGAAGCCGTGCCACCGTTTTGCTCAGCCAGGGCCAGCAGATATTTTCTATGTGTGAAAGCAAAGCCTCATAGAGATGATACAGTCTGTTCTTGGGCAGATATGTCTCTCCATGTTAGAAGGTAGGGCTCCAGTTTTGCTGAGACAATTTGTTTATGTTAATATAAAGGAGGAGGAACAGTGTGCTGAGAAGAATGGTAGGCAGCAGGAAGCGGTATTTGAGGGTAAAGTCTCCCCAGAGGTACCTGAGTGGCTGTTGATGAAATGGAAGGTGTTTCTTCCATGTCAAAAGTTCATTTCAATTGGAGATGTCACCAGCCCGGGAAGGTATTTGTTATTCTGGAGTCTGTTGACCACTCCCATTGCCTGCTTTCAGGGAAACAGTGCAAGTCACTGCGTGCTGTCGTTGTCACATCTGTTTCTCCCATCCTTCCTCTGCAGAAGCAGAGGCTGAACATATGATGGGGTTACAATTTCCCCTTCATGCTTCCCATTCCCCTCGGCTCCCTGGCATAGTCTGTATTTAAGGTCTAACTTTGAGGCTGTCAACACAATCAAGACAAATATATTTAGACTACCTTAGTTTCCTTTGCAGTTTCAGTGGGGTGTGGTATCCTTCATTTTCTGCTCTGAATTGATTGCAGTGTTGCTTTTACTTGTGAAACCACTGTCAGCTTTTACCTCAAAGGAAGCCACATTTCTCTGCTGGGCAAAATAATTCATGGTGATATAATGCAAGCTTGTGGCAATAATGATACAAGATGCATCGGTAATAGAAATGATCTTTTATTTCTCCAGAAAACAAGAGACTGCATGGAGTCCACACTTTTGAGTAAAAGGCTGACAAATATTAATAAAAACAGGTGAAAGAAATACAAGCAAGGAAGTAAAAACAGCTGATGCAAAATATTATATTCTGGCTTTAAAAGAAAAAAACAGGGTGGGTGTTTTTTTTTTTCTTTCACTGGTTAATACGGACAAATTTAGGGAAGGTCCACTAGGAACTAACTCATAGATTTCCACCTTGAAAAAAATCTAACCATAAATCTTCATGTTTTCTGTCTGCTGGTTGTGGGGAGTTAATTAAAAGCACAACAGTTGCTCGTTTTTGATGACCTTGTAATTTCTGTAAAGGAAACCAGTCAGATGGCAGTAGAAGTAGATAAAAGTAGACTGGCAGGGATAAATTTCAACCTTACAGGCTGATGATTGTAAAATGGAGAAATTGCTTTATAAGCAAAATATTTAACCTCCCTCAGAAGTTAAAGTTTCCTTTTTTTTCCCCCTTCAGCGTATTATGGCCTATTTGACAATACATGTGCAGATTAACTAAAGTAATCCTTGTAAAGGAGTCAAACACATATAACCAACTTTTTATCCTGACTCCAACCAGCTTTTAAATATATATGTGCTAATATACGTGCACTGGGCCTATTAGGGTAGGCCCAGTGTATTAGCTAGGACTGATAGGTAAATCTAACTTGTGGACATGATCATCTATCCGTGTCTGGAAATGAGGGAGTTTCATATACAAATTTATTGTATGTGAGTAAATAGTGGTGACTTTTTGAAGAGTTAGCCCTGTAGTCAATGGGATTTAATGTTTCATATGTTTGGTTTACATGTTTTACATGTATTTTGGACAAATGTACCAAGAAAGCAAATGTACTTACATTTTACATTACACCTGATACAACTGTGTACGGTTGGAATTTTGCATGTTTTCCCTAAGACATGGGGTTAACGTGAGGATCACTTAGAGATGAACAGGGACTGTTTCGCTTATATGCAGAAAAGTTACAACTGGTCTTTTAGAGGTAAGTGTGGCTGGGAATTATGCTCGTATTTCAGTGCACTGGGATTCACAAACACTGCACAGGCCATATGGGGGGATTAAACTAAGTCCTTAGCCTCAGACCTGACCATGTAAAATTACCCTTTATGTTAATAACATTAGGGAAGAGGAAGTGTTCTCATGATCAGTAGACCACATCAATATGTCTCTAAGTATGCAGCCTTTGATATTCATTGCTCCCCTTACTGATGATAGATAATTTGCAGTAACAGCAAACTACAGGGAAAGCACAGTAGCATCAAGGTAAATTCACTAACCAGGTTCTTCACTGACATCCCTGAATTGAGGAGGCAGCAACACAAGTGCTTAACGACTAATTAGTAAAATAGGTATTCAATATATTGTATTTTCTAAATAAGCAAGCATCTGTAACATCAAGCTGGACTATTTATCCTGCAGAATATCTGAGGGTTTCAGTATGCTGGAAAAGTCTTCATGATTTCCTTTGTTGCAGTAATCAAGACCTTTCCTCCTCCCCGCAATCAACTGGCTTTGATTTAAAAGCTAGCCTTGCAAGCAGGAGCCCCTGATCTTAAACAGTGGGGGCTGCAAAGGCACCAGTCCTCTCCCCCTGTGGAACAAAAATGGTGCCTGGACCAGGGCTCCTTCTACAGACCACAAGCACAGGGACCTCAGTCACTTGGTGGGATGGTGCATTTGGGGGACCCGAGTCACCTGATGGGATGGCAGATCACTTGCACCCAGGACCTGTGGGGGAGTACATGGGGAGATGTAAACTGCAAGTAAACACTATCCTCAGGAGGCCCACACAGAATCTACAGGGAAAGGTCCCTGGCCCTCTGCCATGAAGGTCTTTTCACAGCCAACTGCCAGCTAAGCCTGCAAGCAGCATGAACAACAAGCTCCTTGGGCCTGTTTGGCTGCATCGGGAAGTTGCAACACCCGAACTGTGGTTCCAAACTCTGGAAGTGTTTTGTTTCATGGGGGTATTTTTGTTTATTTTGAAGTTAAGAATATTTGCCTGGAAACAGGATCTTTGTTACTTTGGAGATTATTGATTCCTGCTGCTAATTCCTTATTTGAAGTAATAAGCCTCTTTATAACATTCCATTTGTTTTGCTGTGGAAGTACTTACAAAGCAACAACAACAGCAAAAGATCATCACTTCATGGTGCACATTTAGCCTCCACGTAATTATATGCATCTCAGTAACTTCAAGAGAACGAAATGCAAATGGGACAAGAACTTTCCCAAGTGAAAAATATCTTGTCACGCTTTTAGGCCACTAGATTAAAGCCTAAAGGTGATGATGTAAATGTGAGCAGATCATGCCTAATATCTTGTCAAAATAACTCTGCACTTTCCTAAGGTGTGGGGTTGTTTTTTTATTTTAACCGGGTGAATAATTTCTTCTTTTTTTTAAAGCTAGACATTCTTGGTATTTTCTATCTCCAGTGCAGCATGTTTTCACTGATGTTCCATGAGATGCTACAACTTAAAAAAAAAATGTATTTCTGCACTTTGCTACCACATAGAGGCAAAAGTAGGCTCTGGCAGTGAAAGTGTTAAATGCACAGTAGCTGGAAGGGGACAGGTTGTGTTCTTGAACCAGCTGGGAATTTAAACAAGGAGCAAATCTCAGGATATGGCAGTGGAACATGAAATTCTCTAGAGCTGTAAGAAATTAATTTGCAAACAGTGGTGCAGGTATGAAAGAATCAATGTGGTAAAACATATGCAAAGACCCCAGCTGATCAGCAGGTATCACAGATCCAGATGTGACCATTAAAGGGCTAGGAATGACCCAGACACCTGCACTGCAGCTGAGGAGAGCTCTCCTTGTAACCTGCTTCAACAGATTTGTGCTTGTAATTCCTGTAGCAGTTACTGCAAGATGGGTGGTGTGTGCTGGAGTTGGCTGAATGAGGGAATTTTTGCATTTGGTACTCAAATGGAACAAAGTAATTAACAAGTGGGGTAGGGAAAGCAGCATAAAAAGAGCAAATAGAGGCATTAATTTTTTATTATGGACTGAAAACTAATGTTTCAGTGCAGAATCAAATACTTTGAGACAATTTTTAATGTATTTTTAAATTATTTTTTTAAAGATATGTATGTCTAGTGAATTGTTTTCTCAGCTGAAACTACTCATTAAGTTTGACCTCACCTCACAGAGAGTTTCTGACCTGCTGGAACCCAGTTTTTCAGCAATTTTACTGTTTCACCCAGCCCTAATTCTCAATCTTCAGGTGAAGATATTAGGCAACAGCCCTTTGCAGTACGTCACTGCTATTTATCTCCTGCTTTTCATGCAATCTAAGGGTCTGAAATCCCTCTTGCACAAAATATTTAATCACTCTTAATGCTCCCAATTTTGTTCACTTCCAGGAATTTTTCATTTCCATAACAAGACAAAGTGTGGTCACCATGATATTTCCTATGAATCTTTTCTCTTCAAAACTGAGTTGTCGTGGTTTTGAATTGCTAAGATTGCCAACTTCTATTATAAGAAAAGTGTTTATTTGGAATTGCTGTATTGTGGCTGTTCCGAGTCACTGAGTACTTTAGCTTTTGATTCATTTCTCAGAAAGTGGGTAAGTTGTGCTTTTTTGACATAACCAATACAAAGTGGCTGTTTGGAGCTGAATTTGATTTCTGCGGTGTGGCAGCATATTTCTCAGAAGAGGATCCTTAGAAGAGAGAGGGGTGCTGGGAAAGACCAGTAAGGTTTTAGAGGGTTGTAGAAGGCTTGAGGAGTGGGGTTAGGCTCCCGTTGTCATCCCTCCACCATCCTCTGTGGTTTCTTCCCTAGCCCCATAGACCTTCTTTCTGCCTAAAATGTTGCTTCCACTCTCCATCCCAATGCCACCACACATGCATAGGAATAACTGCTTTATTCCTGTATCAGATCATGCTTAACCATATGACCTTCCCTGAGTACCAGGAGCCTGGGTGAGGGGACACTCCAAGAGGGAAGGGGGCTCTGCTGTTCTGGCTCTTGCTTGGAAATGGCTCTGCTTTTAAGAGTGTAACATTTATGGTGAGAAGCAGCCATGTGCAGGACACTAGAGGGGTACCCCAAGTTTGTTTAATCCAAGTTGCTAAAAACGCCAGGGTGTGGTGTCACTGTTCCAGTCACAATTGGCTTGGTTGGGTCGCAGAGAGCTGAAGGGGTCTGCCTCAACTCTGTTGTTTTGCAGAACAGTCCATAGGATAGTCCAGGAAGCCCTTCAGCAGCAGAAAATTGGAGACACCTTTACAAATATATTCATAGCAATTTGATCTCCTACAGATCTTCCAAATACAAAGTCACACCTTAAAACCAAATAAGTGCAGAAGGTGACTGGAAAGGCCTCCAAAGACTAGTGTTTGGAGGAGAAGAATATTGCATTTAACTAGAAAAAGTAGCTCACTATGAGGAGTAAGGGAAATAATGTTTCTGAGGTTTAGCATCTAGATCTTTCCTTCAAAAAAATATCTTTAAAGGCTCACTGCTCTGAGTATGTTTGTTCACAGACAAAAACCCCCACATTACTGTAGAGAGAAGAGATTTTAAAACAAACCAGACATAATAATGCCTATAGACAGCAAGGTTATTTGTTCAACTCAGATTGATTTTTGTGGTGCCATTTTATTCAAGTCATTCATGGATTGACCTTGAACTGCCAATTATGATCTCTTTAGCTTTGTAAAATCAGCTTTTTGTTCAATATTCCTAACTTTGGAGAAGTTAGTGTCTTCTCACAATGCTGTACAAACAACAGAAGGACAATCTCTAACATTTTTGAACATTTTTTTCTATATTACAATGGGTCCTAACATCCATCTGTTTTTTTCTGGCATGCTTTAAATTTTCAACCAACATTTAGTATATTTTTCCCTCTGGATTTCTAGTACTCAAAATTATCCCATTTTTATTGTTCCAAAATACATTCTTGAATTAGACACATAGTATATTCCCTCCTCTAGAAAAGATTGTTCTTTGTTTCCTAGGGCAGTTCTTGGGATTAGCGATAAGAGATTTGAGAATAAATGCTGCAAAGCTCATGTGGTGTAACAATCTTAATTCCACCATGCCCTTTTTAAAAAAAATTAAATTTGCATGCTCGTATTTTATGTGAACAGCCAGCATTTGGCTAAAAGGTTTGATGTTAATGACACAGTACAGTAATGAAACAGAGGAGTCACCATTTTAGACCTTGAGGTGTGAGACATGAGCTTGCGTGGTCTTGCAATGTTCCACATATCAGTAGGCACTTGGCAGTTAGTATTATTGAAAATGAAGCCGAAATCTGCTTTTGTCTGTCTAACACTACTTGGCTCTAGCTTTAAAAAAGAATAAGAAATTAAGTGATTCCTTGGGAAAATGCAAGTGTCTGCTTTGGATACTGTGGTCTAAAGAAAGACTGATGACTTGGGTATGTCATTATTCACACTGTTTCTATTCAGAGTCATAGGACTATCTAGTCATTCCTTTATTTCTTTTAATAAAATACAGAGGTCATGGCCCAAGATGATTCTGCTTTATTTGAATATTTTTCAAAAGTGTGTTCTGTATATGATAGGCAATATTTTAACTTTTATGCAGACATAATGAATTGTCAAAATCTACATTTTTAATTACTCCTTTTCCCCAGGAGACTTCATTTGGGCAGCCTATTCTTTCTTGGGGAGCTTGTAACTTTCCCAAGAGTAAATCAAATTCATAATAAATCAATCCCTCAGTCAGCTGAAATAGAAAAGACTGCATTATTTCAGCTATGAGTCAGGAATGGACTCGCATAGGCTAAAGAATGAGAAAACAAATTGGTCAGGTTTAGAGTTTTAAACAAAGGGCCAGCTTGGTTATATTTTTCACTCTCTGCAGATGCTTGAGCAAGCAGAAAATTTGCTGACTAGTGTTTCTAAAAACCTTCACCGCAATCTAGACTAGGAGGAGCTTTAAAGTTTGTGTTGAAGCTGTTTCTCAACACAAAACCAAGACTGGAATAAGCATAATTTTGGGGGGTGGTAAAAGACTGCAATAAAGCCTAAATTAAAATCTGAATAATTTTAGTTGAAAATCTGATTTTCCTGCAGAGCCCAGCTGGATGCGTGACTGCAGATGTGTTACGGGAACTGTTCTTTGGTTGATTCGTGTGCCAGACTGCTCTGTATTCCTTGTGGGGCGCTCAGAAGAGCTGCTGAACAAAAGCATTGCCTCTCTCCTCCAGGACACGGGACTCTGCTAGCTATCCCAGAGTAGGTGGTCCAGTCTGGGGAACAAACTGGGATGCTGAGGCAGCAGTACTTAGGTCTTCAACTGTTACTTACCATTTTTTTAAATGCTCACCAAAAGCAAGCACTTCCTATCAAAATTGTCTAAGTAGTTTTCACCTAAACTCTGTCTCAGTGGTGCTTCACCCATTTTCCCAGGGATGAACGGGGGTCTCTGCCTGCTGTACTCATTGCCACAGGTTTCTTTATAGCTGCAGAAGCACCACCATCTCCCAGGGGCTGAATGTTTAAAATCAACAGGGAAGTGGAGAGCAGTCATTACATGGTAACTGATTCGTGGCAAACACTCCATATGGTTTTATTGCCTTAATTTCTCAGGAAAAGGAGCTATAAGTCATATTATCATGACTGATACCAGGAGACTTGTCACACAGGAAAGAGAGCTTAAAGGAAGAGCTAATGTATCCTACAAATTAGCCAACATCTTAATGGGGTCTAGTCCAAGAATTTTAATGGTGTAAAACTCCTACATTTACTTGAGGAGGGATTTTATATTTAAAAATAAAGCCTTCAGTTTACTCACTCATTGATAAAACTGTATTTAATCTCATTTTATAAATCCTGTTAAGAGAAAGGTATTTCTCTGTAGACTGTAAAGTCTGGCTGGCAATATCTGAGCTGATATTTCAGAGAAAGTGAACCTCCAGGCTTACAAATATTTTTTGCTCATTGTGCAGTGATGTAAAGAAAGGAGATAGTTAATTCCTGCCCTCTGCTAACAGGTAACTGGCAGAAGAAAATACAAGATTTTCTTCTCCGTTTTTCTATTCCATTTTTTTGTACTGGGCATGGAAGTGCGAAGAGCCCCTGGTAGCCTATATTTCATCAATATTGCTTTGCTACCACCATTCTTATTGGGAAAGGCAAGCTAAATTAAGCAACAGTAAGACTCTTTACTCCCATTGAATTTTCCTCATGTTGAATTATATAGCTGATGTAAATCAGCGCAGTTCTAGTGGCTTCAGATATGCTTGTTTACGCCAACTAAAGAGCAATATGACAAGCAGTGCTTTGTAACAGCTGGCTTCTCATGTGCCCAGCTCAGATTTACTCCTCTCTTTGAGCAGTCTCTAGGGTGGTATGAACGCAGTTGCAGCTGAGTAAAAAGATTTGCATCTACAGAATGAATTCAGGAGTTCCTCCAGAGGTTATACCCCGCTGTGCTCAGAGTTATTTTACATCAGGGTGACCTCTGTCATCAGGACAAGCTGAGTGAGCATGACTGGGCTCCATTTGGTGATGTTCTGGACGCTTCACCATACTGCCTCATGCCTGCCTATTACTTTTTTGCCCTTAAGTCGTGCTCTTGGGTCACACACACCAGATGTCACCATTCAAGCACTGGAGAACTGCTGGGTTCTGCCTCTTGTATCTGCAAGCGCTCGGAGTTAACAAGCCTGGCAAGTACATGGGGCATTGTTTTCCAGCAAACCCTGTGTTATATCCAGCCATTATACTTATAGATGATCCCCTACTAAGTTCTTAGATTTTCTTGCCCTCTAGGCAGAGGCAAAGATGAGTTCATGATACCTAGAAAACACATATCCAGTACTGTCCTGTTCACACAACAACGAGCTGAATGGCATTACCCATTACTTTCTCAGAGTTCATCCTCAACGAGGCAGACTAAGAAGAGAAAACCCAGAAAAATAAGAAAACTAAGGAGAGAGTTACCTTTCTGATCAACAGCAACACTGCACATCCCACTCAATTCTTACAGTTTTCAGGAGCAGATCTGTTCTTTGCTGTTGCACCAGGCTCCTTCCTCACCTCCATTTTCTCCTGTTTATTCTGATCATGCTGCTAACGAGACACTTGTTTCCTGACCTCTGGCCTCTTGACAGCCTCATGCAGCCCCTGTGATGTTAAATGAAATAAGGCACAGCAGCCATCCGGCAATCAAACCACTGAAATCAACCTCTGCAAGCTAGGTGGGCCTCATTAATACTTTTTTATTCTGGGGAACACAGGAGGGAAGGAAGGAGAGGGGAGGTATCATGCCTGGTGTTTTTGCAAGATTAGAGCAGTGCACTGGAGATGGTACACCAAAATTTGGTGGGGAAAAAACCCTGTATCTTTGCAGCCATGTAACAAAGCAATAGCTGCTTACGTTTCTTGATTTACAGAATCTATAACTAGCATCAAGATTTTTAAAGATGGTAACATTAGCAGCTGTTCAACATCTGGCAAACCTAGAAGTTAAGAGACAAGAATAAAGAAGTAAAACAATGCTTTTCTGAGGAGCTGGTGGAGTTTGTAAAGCCCAAAGATGGTTCAGGGGAAGAAGTCACTGTAGCAGCAAGAGAATAAATTAAATGAAAAGAGCAAGAGACCAAGAGATAATTGTGATAGCTTAGAAAGGAAGGGCTGGGGAAGGATCTGGGTTTGTTTGAGGATCTCATCAAGGGGGGACTCACAGTGAGGGAGCAGGAGCAGGTTCAGTCAGTCCAAAAGGATGATGGAAATGGGGATGTGACAGCAGTTCATGGAGATGAAAGCAGACACCCATACTGGAGGCCAGGAACCATCACAGCTTCTATTCATTATCTTCTTCATCCTCCAGCTGTTCTTCACTGCTTGCACTGTAAGGACTAGTCAGGGTTTTGCTGCAGTACAGGGGTACCTTACCTTTTCCTACTGCCTGTCTTGCTGTTAAAAATTCTTGGGCTTTTAAGAGTCCAGAAGTGATCAACCATGAATGCAGATAGCTTTAGATCTTCAGACTGAATCATATCAAAAGTGCTGTGGCTTTCACTTGAAAATGGTGATGATCATTTAGGCAGAAGCACTCTGCAGCCTGAAAAGGGTTGTCTGTGACATAATTTGACTCTCAATGGGGAGGAATACACAGGTATTCTTGGCTGGCATTCACTAGGGGACCTACCAGGCAGCGTGGAGAAAAATCCCACAGTCTATAGGTCTCTGAGCAGCACAGGAGTGGTGGATGTATGTAATACCAATGGCATACTTGGAGGAAGTCTCTGTCTTCTTGTATGGAAGCAATGACATAGTGAAGTGAAAGCTTTGTTTAAATGCATCTACTTCATGGCAGGTACCCCAGTAAACACATGGAAGACTTGGTCCTTTTTGTAAATCAGCTACGTAGATAGATTAAACTTTTGCCTTTTGTTAGAAACACTCCAGTGTGAACTGTTAGCTGAGTCTTTCAATCCCTGTTTTCTTGGAAAGGCGAGGACCTTCTCATGATCATTCTCTTCAGGCTAATTTCTCTTTTTACTTGTCGTGTGATGTTTGTTTCTGTAGAAGCAACCACACACTGGATGGCTGGAGTCCGTCCTTAACATCCCTCTGATGCATCCTCTTGAAAAGCATCACAGTGCAGTGGATTAAAAACATTGTGTAACTCAATTCCTGTAGATGAACATGGCGGGGCTAAGAGTGGCAACTTCTCTTTGATTCTCATGCAGTGCTAGAAATAAAGTAGTATTAATTGCTTCATAGTCCTGCAACAGCTACTGTATCTTGAAGATGGTAATAGCATAATAGCAAATATTAGTAGCACTTTCTGCCTTCCAAGTACTTTGCTGACATTCTTTACTTCTGAATTAAGGATGAGTTTCTGTCCTTTTCAACACTTTTTCCAATGAGGTAAATATTCAATCTGCCATGGGAAAGAGACAAAGGTAACAACTCCAAATTCTCTGCTGGAATAGGCCCATGTTCTGCTGGGTTGTTTTTGTGGTGCAAAGTGGCCCCAAAGGACATAAAGCTAGTATTACTTCTGTGGGCGGAAATCTTCAGGCTGTATGAAGTCAGATGCCTGTAGCGCTTCTGCCTTCAAACAGCTAGTGTAGGGGGTGGGCTCCTACCCACCCCATGCACTTCAGCACTTTGCACCATGTATGATGTGAGGGGGAGGGGTATTGAACTGGCCCACAGGTGAGCTCCTGCCTCTGAAGAAGGCTGGGGATATCTGTGCACCTCTGGCTCAGCCCCTATGTTGTGGGGAGCTGTTGTCAGACATTCCCCATCCAGCCCTGCAGACACATCCCTTTTTCAGTGAGCCTCTGTGCCCCCAGTCAGGGGAAGCGTTCATGGCAGAAGATGAAGCCGTGCAGCCGGCCTTCATCTCATGTTTCTCACCAGTACCCGTTACCTCACATGGAAACTGGTGAGATAACTGGCAGAGACTGGGGCCCCCAAGTTGGGATGTCTCTGAATGACCAAGTCTGAAGGAAGAGGCTCTGTGCTATCATT
Source organism: Jacana jacana (assembly GCA_013400555.1). NCBI lineage: Eukaryota > Metazoa > Chordata > Aves > Charadriiformes > Jacanidae > Jacana > Jacana jacana. Next base: position 191,484 of record VZTM01026702.1, on the reverse strand, counting down.
GGCATCATTGACAAAAATCCCATTGACTCAGAGAAGAGTATGAGGAGGCCTAAGTGTTGACTTCTGATGTCATCTCCCTGATTTACTATGTTTTCCAAAGACTCCTTTGTGCTTCTCTCCCTTGCTTTATATTTTTGAGTATTCAGACCATTTCCACAGTAAGGGTCCCCATTTTTAACTAGATTGCGTTTGTTGTGACCCTATTACATACAGGTTGACAAGTAAGTCACACGATCCTTCTATATAAGACTGAATAAAAGCCATGAGAGGAGGAGGGCAGTGAGGGTGTGGAGGAGGAGGGCTGCTATTGTTCTGCCTTCAGCACTGCCAAACCATCCCTTGTTTTTGCTGCGGACTGTCTGTGTGCTCAAACGTTGTTTGAACAAATGGGGCACAGTCAGGAGGCTGGCAAGGGGGCAGTGAGAGGGTTAGCCCGGTCTTAGCTGGGAATGCTTGCACGAGTCAGGAAGCAGGCATAGGAGGAAGGAAATTAAGTGGAGACATCTGTGTAACTTAGCTCTCGGTGGCTCTGCCTGGGGTAGGGGTGGGAGAGTCATGCCTAAGATGACATAACGTATTTTGTCTTTCATGAACGGAAAACAGAGGAAACTGCGAAAGCGAAACATGGTCTGTGTCACGCATGGTCCGGGTGTACAAAGTACATAATGGAGCAGTGTCAGTGCTTTCTGCCCTGCCTTTCACACCCCAAAATAACTCTTCAAGACAGAGAACTGAGGAGAATGTGATATGGTCCAAAAACTGATCTTGGACTTTTTTCGCAGGAGACTGAGCCAGAGGCCGACTGCTGAAGAATTGGAGCAGAGGAACATTCTGAAACGTAAGTCCTGATGCTGCTTATACTTAACCTCAAGCCAGCTAATTTGGGTTAGTTCAGATATATATTGGGTAGTTCTTTTATTAAAACATAAACTGTTCTGTACTTGCATCATTAATAATAATAAAATGCATTGTAAATGCAAATAAGCATGCAGGTCTGTAGCAACATCTAGAGCTGCAGAAACAACTCTTTAAAATCAGTCAATAAAGTCACAAGAATGAACAGTCTATGGGGACAAAACCCCTAGATATTGAATCTCTTTTGCAAGTCTTGTTCCAAACAGAGGGTGCATCACTCTGAAAAGCCTTTAAGCAGCTCTTAAATAGGATGAGCATCCCATTGTGAGTTAGTAAAGACATTAGGGCATGGCTTGGTTTTCCTAAAAATCTTCACAGCAACCTAGACTGGGTGGAGCCCTTACTCAATTAAAAAAGGAAACCAATGTGACTCAGGATTATTTCCCTGAAATGTTCCCCTGAAAATCTTCCTTTAAATCAGCCAGAAACTTTCTGGTAGGTGCTCAAAATGTGAAACAATGCGTTACAGGGACAAAACACTATTTAGAGACCCTGATCTAAGCTGGTAGTTCCATTGCCACCAGTTTCAAGTCTAGGTGACTGAGTCTAGCACAAATCTCATAATCTCATGAATGAATGGGAAAAAAACTCCTTACTCACATTGAAGTGGATTGAATATTTAAAGGAAAAAAAATGTTTCTCTAATTGTTGTAACTTTGGAAACAAAAAACAAGCAAGTTCTTCCCTTGTTAAGTTAGTAAATCCATCATTCCAGGGAAGTCTAAAAAAATGGCTACAGAAAAATACGTTCTTAAGTGGTACCTTAAAATACCATAGTGACTCCTTAGGTAGGTCCATAATTTACGTTCTGTTGTTGCGCAAATAACTGCATTGTGTAGAACCATAAAAATGTGGTAGCAGAAGATTAATTCTCTGAAAATTAGCGGAATTGATTGATTAAATACTTCAAAATCAATTTCCTAGGAATTTAATGATAGTGTTAATGCACAGCAGCCCTTTTTCATCTGTTCATGTGGCAGAGAAAGAGAGAGAGACACCACTGTCAGTGCAAAAAGACCAGACAGCAGAGGCGTGGGCAAGCCACAGTCTGCCAGGAAAGCCATTTGTTTGAGGTCAGCTGCCTTTTGATATCTGTGCTCCTACCATCTATTCCTAACTCCCATAACCTGGCAGCTGGAGAAAGTCAGGGGCAGAAACTAGGAAATAGGCAGCATATCCAGATGTGCATGTCTCACTTGGGGGGTATAACAGAACAGCTGGAGGAGGGGGAACCTGCAACGTGACTGATGGACTTGGGCGAGAAGGGACAGAGGCCAATTCATGTTGTCATCCCAGGACTTGCCACCAGCATGACCCGACATGTGTCACACACCACCTGGCACTGGTGCGTGACCGGTAAACATTGCCCTGGCACTGGTGAGGGTGTCTGGGGGGAGATGGTGGCTTTGGCATTAGTGTTCAAACCAGCATCAGCAGAGGCTGCATCTCCAACAATGGGTGCCTTGCAGAGATTCCTAAAGGTCACATTGCCAAAGCAGCCATGTAGTCACCTAAGGATCTCTTACATTTCAGAGGAATTGTCCCCTGAGTCATGTTGGTTTCTTTATGAAATGAATAAAGGCACTTAAATGACATAGATGTGTTTGAAAACACTACCCTGAACCCAGGGTAATATTGTATTTCCTAAATGGAACTTTTTGTAGCTTGGTTCCTAAGCACAGATCTGCCCTGAAACATGTGTGTCTTGGTAGACAAACAACTTCATAATTAGAGGAAAAAGTAATGTGGTATTTCCAAGGCATCTCAACTTTTGGTGAAGCACAGCAGGAAGGAAACAAACAATTAAAATAGTTACACAATTAAAAAAAAAAAAAAAAAGAAAGTGTACAAATGCTCCTCTTAGGCAAGTAAATATAAATAGTGTCTGGTTTGTATAGCATCATTTTGTGTTCTTTCCACAGACTTCTGAGACAAAGAATTAAAACAAATATAGTGGAGCCTAGAGAAAGAGAAACATAGGAGGTGATAATGAAAAGAGTGTAAATTCTCTGCAGAAGCAGGTGGAGCTATTTGCAAAAGCCCAGATCATAGCACACACACACATACAAAATAAAGGAAAACACAGATAGCTCCTGAGTAGAGTGTACTCTGCAGTTAAAGCTGAAATCTCCTTGATGCAAATGTCATGTCTGGTACCATGATGCTCCTGTTACATGTGTAACCACATTATTGTCCATTCTGGTGAGAAGAAATGAGGCAAAATGCAGTTGGACATCCAGTCTTTGTACATGAAATGGCCACTTCCTAGCTCCATGCTACTGCAGTAATTGTGGCATGGTCAGCATTACTGAATTGCAAGGACAATGCATCCATCCCACAAGTTCTACTACTTGCTGGTAGCAACAGTAAGATTACAGCAGCCACAGGAAAGAGACTGAGAACAGGGACAGTGGTGCTTGAGGGGACCTTCACTGAAGGATACCAGATCAGCTGAGTCTTATTTAAGTGAATGGCACGTAGTGAGAGGAGTCCAGACCTGCAGGATTAGTGTGAAGACTAAAGAATGCTTTTTGCAGTTAATACTTGCTTGCCAAGTTTATGAGGAAAAATGCCTCAATCCCCCCATCATGCTCCACCCCCATGCCACTTCTCAGATGGATACAAGTAATTCAGTTGTCCGTCTGGCACATACAGGGCTGCATTAATTTCTCACAAAAAATGATGGTTATGGTCAAGTAGCTTCTGAGGGTCTCAGCCTCTACAATCAGACCTGAAAATCGCACTCATTCACCCACCCACCCACGCACCCACCCAAGTCTAGAGAAACAGAGCATCTCCTGAAGACCTAAGATAAAATAAAGCAACAGTTTTGTAGCTTCACAAGGTAGGCATGACTTAATTAACTTTAAAGAAGTAACTAAAGCAAAGTCACTTTCTGGTTTCAGAGGAGAATGTATTCCTAATTCCCAGCTTTTATCTGACCAAGCTCTTCAGCCTGCCTTGCTGTCTCTGAAGGTGGGTGGCTGGGCTAAGAAGTCAGGAGAGAAGAAAGACTTTGTATGCCAAATACAAAATGAACGAATGGCCATAATTAGGTTTTATACATAACTCAGCTGCTTGCAGTTCTACCCTGACTCTGTGTGAGCTCTGTTTAGCACTGTATCCTTCTGCCTTACTCTTACAAGGATTTATTAGTGTCTCTGTTTCTGATAGTAGGCATTTGCAGGACCACCTTCTCCAGATTTGAGACACAAAGGGAAGAAGGAAATTGCTAGAGGAGCAATTGCTAGAAGAGAAGCCAGCTCAGTAGGGATAGGAACCATTGAAAGAGGGAAAAAAATATTTATCAGAGTAGTTATTCCAGTTATCATCTAAAAAGCCATTTGTGATTCCATATTGTCTTGTGTTCTTTCTACTCCAGTATCAGTTCCCTTCATCCTGAGAATGCAAGCAGTATCTTTGGTAAAATGACATTTAAAGATCAGCAGCATATTGTAAAACATCATAACACTGACTGGCTCTTTGTCCACTTTGCTGGAGATTTCCTGGTCCTGCTGAAGTCAGTGAGCAGTTGTGGTAGACCTGTCAGCAATACTGTCCTGAGCAGCAAGAAACCTGGCTTCCAGCCTAGCCCTTCTCACCTCCTGAGACACTTCAGTGGTCTCTGAACCTTAGGTCTTATTTCTGTGTGGGGAAAACCCCAATTTTGAATGCGTTGGTTTGAAATGTTTTGTCTCCTCCATTGTGGGAGACTTCCATTGGGTTAGGACCTCCTTATATTATTTTTGGCTTGTCCCTGTTGGTTAGTAGAAGCACTGACCTATGCTCTCTTGGCTGAAGAAGTTACGGCAGGTAGTTTGTTAGTGCCATTGTGCCAGGGGTGCCTGCTGCTCCCGCAGGTTCTGCAGAGAAGAAAGTGTGATTTCCCCACCTTCCTACCTATCCCCGGTTTTAATTCAGTCCAAAGTTGGACAACTTCAATCAAGCCACCTGTCCCAAATGGGCCTTTGGGGTCCATAGTCTTCCCTGCAAAGAGTTAGTCCTGCCTGAGTGAAAACCAGGTAATACCAGGGGCCCAGGATGGTTGTTGGAAAAGCTGCTGAGCTGTGTTTGCTCTCATCGGTTATGCACAGGCATGACTGGAGTAAGGAGTAATTCAGCCAACAGCAAAGCAGTGGAAACTGATCCAAACTGATTGAGGAACTGGGTATCTAGAAACCTGGGCTTTTAGTCACTTTCAGTAAAGTTCAGTGGAAAGACATGCATGACAGGCTGCTCCTAATTTGAAGAAGAGTTAGTATACTCAAATGTTATTGTCCTCGAGAGGGATAATGCTTGAGGCTTGTCCTGTTAAGTACTTGTAATGTGATCTTTTGGCTTAATGTTGAAAGTGGATTGCCCTCTTACGCTCCAGTGTGATGCTGTGAAGGCTCATGATGGAAGGACACTCTCTCCTTAATCTGCTAAGGTCATGGGAAGTTGCATATTTTGCCTGGCACCCCTAATTCTGATTTATTTTTTCCATTCTCTCCAAAGAGCAGCTGCAGAGAAATTATTCTGTGGATGGGGAACAAATGGATGTGTTTCTTTTCCAACCATTGACGTTGCAGCCTCTTAGAATCTGACCATATCGTAGCTGAAGCCCCTGAGGCCACCAGGTCTGTGGGGAGGGAGATAACGGTTTCTGAAGAGCTGGCTCACTGCCTGGCCTTTCTAGAAAGTGACGCACATGAAAAGGTGCCAACACAGGGAAAAGAGGGAGACTGTAGGTGTTTTATGAAGTGTGTGAAGAAGTGCAGTAGCTACGGATCGAGAAAGTTCACCAGTCCCAGAGGGACATGCTGTGCATCAGAGAGGTCCTGAAACATTAATATACTGATAGAGAGGCTTATTTTGTTGCATACTGTGCATGTCTGATGAGTCCACGGCCTGAGATCCTTGTAAATCTTTTACAGCCCGGAATGAGCAAGAGGAGCAGGAGGAAAAACGAGAGATAAAACGAAGATTAACACGTAAGGTGAGAAGCAACCTTGATCCTATTCTGACACTACAGTAACTTTCTTCCTACTGCACAGTTTTTTCCCTTTCTCCTGTTCCTCAGCACCATTTTCAAAAGTAGAGTGTGAAACAAGTCTTAAAAGAAATCTTGGAAAGAAGTCACTGATCTGTAGGGTGTAAGTACACAGAAAGTGGAGGGAACTTCTTTGTGGGCTATTGGTGGTATCATAAGAAGATCTAGTCTTTAAAAGTAAAGGAGCTTTGAATAGTGCAGGATACAGACTCCAGCATTTGTCTAACCCAGCTCCCGGTAAAGGTAATGACTTTTTCAGCCATTATGAGGTGAGCAAAGTTAAACCAACGCTGATTGCATTGAAAATTCCACTGGAAAAAAAAAAAAAAGGCAGAAAACTGGGAAATAAACTTTTTCTGGAAAGGGAGATTGTCACTTGAGGCACCTAAACTAAATAGAGACAGGCACTAGCAAAATGGTATGTAGCACAGGAAACAATCTTGTATTGGCAGGGAAGAACAAACAAAACAGTGTAGTTTGGGTTTGGTTTTCCTCCCATTTGAAAGTCATTTACTCTTAAAACTGAAGAAGAGTCATTTCAGATCCATAGATTCGGTTTTGCAACTGGTGTAAATGTCTACAGATGCCACAATATACACAGCTAAGAATCCATCCTGCTATTGCAGATCAACTTTATTTCACCACTGACATATTTCCTATCTTCAGAGGTGGAGAAAGCCCCTAAAAAGCTCACATGCCTGTGAGACAACACCATCATCCCCTTCCTGTATATATTTACTTTGCTTTTTCTTTTTGACCTATGTGATCACAAGCTTTCATGGTATAAATAATGACAAGGAAAGGGCTGTAAATATAGATGCAAAGGTTACATTCAGAGAGCAGGATTGTCTTCTTTCATTGTTTAAAATCTCACACCTTGTTGTCAGCTCACATAAATCAGCAGAATCCTCCACCACCAACGCCAATAATTCTCTGCAGGAGTTAAAAATGCAGCCCAGAGATCTGTAGTATTATTTTAAAAACACTTAAATTCTGGACAGCAATGGCAGGGATCTTCTCATGTCTCCTTGTAGTGCTGCCCGAAAGAAAAGATCCAAACTGCATTGCGGATGTTTCGTGGGGCTTAAGCTCCGTGCAAAGACTAGAAATACCGTTTTACCAGGCTTTCGATTTCCCTGAACATTGAAAGGTAAACACATCCAGGAATCCAGCCCAAAGCTTTGTACCATTTGATGAACAGCTGTAATAGATAAAAAGCAAAGCTACCCATACCCAATCTGCTGCCTAATAGAGGCTTGCTAACTCAGCCTGCATTATTGCCATACGGTCCTCATCCTCCACTATTTTGTAGGCAAGCTACAAAGCACATGAAATGGCTGTTGCAGGCACAGCTACTTGCTGTGCTAAAACTCCCAGGCTGTTGCAGCACTCAGTGTCTGCTCCCTGAATCCTCAGCAGTCTTCTATGAGATGTGTTACTTTGTCTTGGTTGCACTTTTACATCAAAACAACTATGATAGCAGCATCAGTCCGAGCCCCTGGCAGTCCGCTCTGTGATTTCATGCCCCCATTCCTGCTCACATTCCTTTTAGCCTTTTTTGGCTTCTTGCCTCATAAAGATTTTTCTCCCCAGCGTTTTGAAGTTGGTAGCGACACGTCTTACTTAGCCTTGTTCGATTTTGGTCATCTTTCTAAACTGTTGCGAGTTGTTCTAGTGACACACTGTAGTTTTAATGAAAGAACCACAGGCCTGGTCCAATGGTAAATTTTCTTCTCACCTACCATACATACTGTTATTAAAGCTCAGAAATCACTAGAGGAAAGAAGTGAATAAAATGTGCAAGTGGGTAGATAACAGCTAGAAATGCCAACGACCAAGCGAATCCTGCCAAAAATTGTTGTTATTCCCCAGCCCTGCCTTTCATGAGCGTGTCCCAGATGTGTCGTTGTGTCTACAGCAGAGCAGCAGCCTCCTTCTGTCAGTTTGTACTCAACTCTTATTGCCAAAGGATTTTAAACCCCAGATCAAGCAGAAGTTTAATTGCGCACGACAAATGTTTTGCCCAGCAGACCTTTCTGTTTGCACTGAGGTCTGATGCACACACACGCCTACAGGGTAAATTCAGCATAAGGGAAGTCTGCCACGTTGGCTCCCTGTGACCCTGTGTAGCTGGTTTTAAGAAGGGAAGGGATGGTTCTGCAGAAACCCCTGAAAAGACTTTTGACCTTGCACTAGAGAAATTGCTGCTGTCCCTACGCTTTTGGGTGGCGTGATTCTCACTCCAAGGGAACAACCCACTTCATCCATTAAAAAGCTGTTCTTAAAATTCCTTCAGCGCTGGCATTTTGTTACAGTATTATGATGATAAGTTGTAAGATGACATGCTGTAATAAGTAAGATTACCTTGCTAGGTCTAGATACTTCATTAAAGTCAGCAGTAAATACCCAGTTGGATTCATCATCTGGACAGGCAATTTCTACCAAAAAAAGTAAAAAAATCAGGTGACCTATAGCAAGCTGCCCCTTTAAACTCTTTTCATCCCCTTAGACTCATCAAACTCCAGATGAACTGGGGATAGGGAATAGGTGCCATCCAAAGGACAAAAAGGAGATGAATGCTGCTTGATTCAGTTTCTGTGTAGCTTGTGTCCCTCCTGCCCAATGAAGTGGTGGTGAAGCGTATTTGCCTGTCACCTGAGATACCCAGGGATGGGTTCTGCACATTCCGCCACCCAGTGTTCCCTCTCCCTGCCCCTCAGGTTCAACTGAGCAACTTCGTTTGAGTGGAGGAACAAGCGGATTAGGAGGGGATTTCTCTGAGTGCTGATCTTTGCCCACAATCCCATTCCAGGAATATTTACCTGCAGAAGCCCTCTGGGAGAAGTGTAGCAGACGGGTCCCCTCCACAAGGAGATCTGGGCCCCCAGGAATTGCTACTAAGAATTTATTCTCTCTGAGCCCTAGTGAATTTGGCCGAGCACCAAGACAATTAACACAAGCCTGAACTCCCCCTGAGGACTTCCACTACAGCAAGAGTCATAGCCCGGATTAACAGAACACATTACAAACCACTCGCAAAGAGGAATAAAACTCGTCTTTTCCTACCTTCTCTTGTCTCAAATAGCATTGTGCTCCCCAGTCCCAGAGCTGTTGACTGCTTCCTATCCCCCACTGTCAGTAGCTAATTTTTCCTGGAGGTCTAAAAATAAATAAATAAGAAAACCTTGTAGCTGTAATAACAACCCAAGCGATGAGGTATGGCTATTTCTTAAAATTCGTGAATAATCTGGAATTTTTGCTCCCATTAGATTCCTGTCCTGGTACAGCTTAAACTCTCTGCTCACTGGAGAGCAAGCTGGTGCCTCACTAGGAAACGGCTTGCTGTTCAGTCTTTTCTTTAATTGACCTCTACTGGCTTGCATCAGCACAGGCTGCTCAAAATAATGAGCTCTTGAGAGAGGTGGGACTCATCAGACAGAGGTGAAAGAGAGGTGGTGGGGGAGAAAAGGTCAGAGAAGAAATAAGATTAGCGACTAATTTGGATAAACTGCATTTGTAGCCAGAGGGAAAGGTCTTTGGGGCATTTTCATGACATATCCCACTCCTGTGTCTTACCACAAAAGGTGGGGAGCAAAGGAGAGAGGGGATTGTGTGCGCTGCTACTTGGGATGTGTAATTTTTCATCCTGGTTTTGTTGCTAAATAACAATAACATTTTAACAAGGTAACAAAGCAGGCAATGAGGAAGTGACAAGACAATGAGCTTCATTGTGACTGAAGTGAAGCAAACTCAGCATTTCACATTTGACTAAATCCCAAGACCAGACTGGCCAGAGTATGTCCCCCCCCCACTTTACCTGGTGGCGGTGCTTAGGTTTGCTTCATTTCCCATGCCAAGAACAAAGGGGGTAGAGTTAGACCTTCCCTTGCAAATTGGTTCATTATCAAAGCTTGAAACCTGCTCATTTTTATCTCCAGTGATCCAGAATATAGAGAGGAAAACTTGACCTCCTGTGACAAGACATGGGAGGTGCTGTCCTCGTTTACACAGCTTTTGCATTATTACAAATTTACTTTGAAAGGGATTTTCATCCTGGTTCTCACTCAAATAACAAGGTGCTGACCATAAAGTTGTCCCGCTCCCTGTTCACAATAGGTCAGTAGAAGTGCATAGGCCCAGGAGGCACACCCAGAAAAAGCTAGGTGCACACATGCACATTCCTCTGACATGAACAGAACTAACTAAAAAAGGGTCCAGCTCAGTGAGTAGCATCCCTCTCTTCCTGCATGGAGCACCACAGCCTCATGCTCATGGTTGCACTCTGTCCGTGACCTTGTCCTTTTACCAAAAGTCTGGAACCTACCCTGGTCTTTCTGCCTGTTAGAAGAAGCCTGTTAGAGTTCATTCTCAGGTGCTGCCCAAGAAGGATTGTTGTAGCACTAAGCAATTTTGACCCAAGAGACTGCAGCTCACAGGTCATAACAATAAACTCCAGGGTGGGATCTCAGGTGAGCTGAGCTCCACATTGCACTGATGCCTGCAGTGGAACCGCTTAGAGTCTGTTTAGCAAAGCTGTTTTCCCAGATGTTTAAGAGTTAAGGGTGCTCTGGGTAGCCCAGATACACAGGAGGACCCTCATGCTTAGCAGCTGACAAGAAATCTCAGCAATGGCATGAGAAAGGGGCAGAGCAGTTTGTGAACTGTTCAGATAACGTAGCTTTAATTAATTGATTTTTATAAAGCCACCCAGTGAGGTTGTCCCGCTCGTTTTTTTAGTGTGATCAGATCGGCACTTTGCTGTACTGAATATTTGGTGTGTGATTATATATCTAAATATATGCAGAATTATGCCTATACATGAACTATTTGGCATAAGCTGTGCATTTCAAGACTCTCCTAGTCAGAGCACTGGCATGAGATTCAGGGCATCTTTTTTCTGTTCATAGCTCTGCCCTGGGCCTCCTGGGTCACCTTGAACTGGTTGCTTGGTCTCTGTGCTTCACTTGCTCCAGCTGCTTTGTGGGTATGGACACACTGCCCACCACTCTGATGGGATGTATAAATACCTCAAATTGCACTGATTGCAGGCTTCTGAAGCAAAGACAGGACATCTAAAAATAATGCACAGTAATAGTTATATGACTTCAGAGAAAGAGCAAACGCACCTGTCTTACGTTCAGGTGTCACCCAAGAATGAATAATGCACATTAACACCAAAGTTTCATAATGTGCCCTTGACATTTTTCACGTATAACTCAGTGTGCTGTTCTGCACAGGCAGGGAAGGGTTGCAGTGTGTTTCAGTGCAGTGGATGTACCTAATCTGGTTTTTGTGCATTTGCCAACGTGAGAACTTACCTCAGATTTGTCTCATTTCATCATGTGGCCCTTAACATTTATGTCATTTCTTTGATTTTAACCCACTCCCAGCACACCGAGGAAGCCCCATGAGCTGTTTGAGACCCAGTGCGTGCAATACCAGCAGTGAGTTCACATTGCTGGCAAAAGCACCGATGCCTCCGTGGCTCTTGGTGTTCTTGGGCTCTTGATACCACGTAGACATCAGCCTGGCACAGCCATGCTTCAGTGTATCAACAGCCACCTGCCTTCTCCTTTGTACAGACTTGCTAATCACTTAGATTAGCACAAACATGACAGCCAGCTACTGTCAAGAGCTGACAGAACCTGTGAAATAGAGCCAGTCAGTTTGTGAGAGTCCTCTTCCAGCTTGGAAAGCCTATAGGAGCTCCTGCTTCCCTTATAACCATTTAGAAACATGGGTTTAACTCACAGGATTTTATATTTGGGTCATGTAGTCATGATCCATGTAATAAGACACTTTAAAAAACTCTATCCTAATTTAAAACAGCATCTAGGCTATGTCCTAAAATGATAAAAGCTGAGAAATGTACAGGTATTAGGGATTCATCCTTAATTCCTGCTGTGGTGAGAGAAGCAGCAGTTGATGCAAGTAGAGATGGAGTCTCACCCTTATCTTTGACATTTTGGGGTGTCGTCATAATATTATTCCAGCGTAAGGATCCTCTGTTCCCAGGGCTTGGATTTTAAATGATCAGAAGCAAAATCTGAGTGTTATCTGAGTAATAATGCATCAGTGCTAACAAACCTGCAGCTCCTTCTGCTCAGGCAATTGAGATCCAATTTGAGATCACGTTCAAGATGGCTTGTAAGAGAGGGAGAAGCCTCACTCGCGGCATAACTGCACTCCAGACGTGGTATAGAGGTTTGGTTTGCTTGCTTTTGTTAAAAGCCAGTCTATTAATTGCAGTGTGTGCTGGGCTTGCAGGTGACTTTGGAGTAGGTATCAGGGCTGCAGGGTGAAGAGGCAATTCTGTTCTGCTAGAGTGAAAAATAGCCTTTTAAAATCTAGATGTATTTCAATCTACTTTATTGTGCCCTCTGGCTTTTCTGACATGGTACTCTAGCTCACAGATAGCTTTGGCCTGTTGTCTAAAAAAGAAATTTAAAAAATGGTTATGCCTCCACATTTTGTTTTTTTTTTAAAAAGGGTCACCAAAACTTGTAGTCTGTGTTCAGAAAGACATGCTTCTTGCCAGCCTCACTACCTACCTGCTCTTTGGCTGGCCTGTGCATGAGTATATGAAACAGGACTTTTCTTGGAAAGCTTTTGGAACAAATAGGAATGCTGTGTGACAAACACAGCCAGTGCAGCTCACCACGGGAAATTTCATGCCTCCTGTAGAAGAAAGTGGGTGTGAGAAAGGCGTCTGGTTTTAAGATCTTTGCAATATTCAGAAGTTTTGAAGGTATGCTTTTTCAAACCAGCAAGGAGATTTTCCCCTTATTAAATAGCGTAATTTACCCTAAAGTGGCTACGGAGACAACACATAAACTGCCAGGCTGCGACTCAACTGATGCTGGCTGTCCTAGGCAAGGGCATTACGTAGCAGCGTAAAGTTGTGCTCCTGCCTGCACTTGTTTTTCTCACGATTTCTCTTCCTTCACTGTGTGCATAATGGCTGGGCTGCAGCTAGGAGGGGTAGAACCTGATTCCTGTCCCTGAGCATCTCACGGCAGGGCATCAGTGCACGTCTGCAGGCTCTCTGCCTGAGGTGTTTGAACCCAGTCCAGGCGTGTGTGCTCCTGGAGAACAGCCCCACTATCACCTCCCGTCACAACCATCTTTTCTGAAAGGAGGGGAGGGAGGCAACCATCCCTGCCGAGAACAAGCACACGGTGATTTAAATACAGAGGGAGGATGGGGCAGCAGAGCTGTCTTGTATCAACAGCCAATTGCTGGGAAAAGGTGGGATTTCAAGCACGTGCTGCTTCTTGTGGTCTCGTAAATTTTTCACCCTCCACTTAAGCATCCTGGCTGTTCTGGATCTTAATTCTCCCCAGAAGATGAAATGCCAGGAACTGAGATGCTTATTTTGGGAGGAAGGTGGATGTGCATGTCTGGATCCAGAAGGCTAAATACCCTTGTGGAATAGTCTCAAGCATTTTATGAAATATTTCAACCTTTCACTATTCACAAGGGTGAAGTATTGCAACACACACCTACTTCTAATGAGTGGGAATAGCATGATACACCGACTGGCTAATTGTTAGCAGGATCTTATTTTTCACTCTAATGGTGAAAGCTTTGCAGCTAATGTACAGCCACACACACACACACGTGGCACCTTTTTCAGAAGCCCTTAATGGCTCGGCATTAACCAGCGTGCTGTCCATCCAAGGAGAACCGACCACTGAAAGCCAACTCCTGTCCCACGTGGCTGATTGTACGATATGTGGACTACCAACATGCTACTGTTTCTAATTTGAGAGGAGAGTTTTGGCTGTGGCTGCCTATTCTGCTGTGGAATTTGAAAGAAATGCTTTGGAACAGTGAATATTATTTCCTTGATGTGGTACAGTCCCCCCTTGCAATTTTTTTTTTATGAACTTGTAGTATTCAATGTAAACCGTTAAAAAGTCAAATTCACTGTGACACAAAATTGGGCTGCAGCATACAGTGAAATGTTCAGTGTGCAATAGTCCTCATCTTGCCCACGTTTTCTGGAGGTAAGGACAAGTCTGCAGAACATCAGAATGGTAAGGAAAGTAATTTGTCACCTTTTGCACATAATTCAGGGCAGGAGTCACTCGGTGCCTTTGCCTGACTCCTCCCAGGCAGCACAGAAGCACACACAGTAGCTTAAGGCTGGGGATGGTACAGCCCGTGCCGGTAGTCTTCAAGTTGTGTTGTGGTACTCGTTTCTTCCTGAGACATCAGTACACAAGGAGACTTCCTTGCATTGCATCTCATTTCTGCTAGGGGTGATCGACCTCAGCCAGGGATTGAAGTCTCCAGCCACAGCTGCTTCCCAAACAACAGTGGAGTTCTGGCAGCAAGGTGGGATGATATTCAAGGTGCTATAGTAGTAATTCTGTGAAAGGCCAATAAAAACAATGGTACTGGGAATGTCTGAACCCTCATATTATCATAATAATAAAATACATCCCCAAGCAGTGCTCTGCAGGGAAAAAGTGAAGTCCTGATGTCTTTTTCTACTCCTTCTTGCAGCTGAGTCAAAGGCCCACAGTAGAAGAGCTACGTGAGAGGAAGATCCTTATCCGCTTCAGTGACTACGTAGAAGTGGCAGATGCGCAGGACTATGACAGGAGGGCAGACAAACCCTGGACACGACTCACAGCTGCTGACAAAGTAAGTGCAACAACTTTGGGAGAGCCATGATCTGAATAGCTAGAGCATGTCACAGCAAACGGCATCCCTTGGGTCCCACGGCTCCCACGACCATCAGGGAACAAGCCTCCACCTGATGTCCCTTCCCTACATACCTGTGGTTTCTCTCCATTCACAAGGTCTGTTCTTTGAGTCATAAATCTTTGGCAAGAAGGCTCCTGTATTCATGGAAAACAGGAGCAAGGCCAGCAGTATTGTACCACTGGAACAGAGAGGAGAGAATATGAAACGCTTTGAGGAAAGGTCTTGATAGCAACCCTGTTGTTGGTTTGTTGGTTTTGGTCTTGGCACATAACTTCTGCCAGCTGAAAGCTCTTGCAAGACCTGGCAGAGCAGTGTGACAACAGCACTGACCAGAATTGCTATGCCAGTACAAAGCAGGCTTGGGTGCAGAAATGGTAGCAAGTCAAATAATTGGCAAAAGCACCTGCCACAAAAACTCCATTGTAGTGTGTTGGGTCAGGGATGTTTACCCGGGACTTCTGCCCCATTCCACAGAGTGTCTTAAGCACTGAACTGAAATGGCATGGTGGGTCAGGGGTGTTTACTGGGGACTTCTGTCCCATTCCACAGTGCCTTAAGCACTGAACTGGAATGGCATGTGCCTGGCAGATGAAGAAAAGCTGTGTGTTTGGTATTTAGTGCGCTGTCTTCTGAGTGCCAGTGGGACCTTTTCTAAGTGGTGTCTCTGGTGGCAGCATTAGTGGCAGAGGAGTTAAATTGCTGGCAATAATTTGCAGCAATAACACTCATATCCTGAGAGTCTTCATGGTGCCTCAGGAGGAAGACTTAAAAATTTTACGTCCAATGTAAGTAAAGAGGACCGCGAGGCTGATCGGTGACGCCCGTGCTTTAGTCACTCCAGGATGCCCATGTAATTGTAAAGACTTTCAGGTACCCGACTATTTCTTTTCTGGGACTGATCAACGCTTCTAAATACTTAAAGGGTGGTAGTCAAGAGGAATGGGCCAGTCTTTTTTCAGTGGTGCCCAGTGACAGGACAAGAGGAAACAGGCACAAACTTGAACATAAGAAGTTCCACTTAAACACGAGGAGGAAATTCTTTACTTTGAGGGTGGCAGAGCACTGGGAGAGGCTGCCCAGAGGGGTGGTGGAGTCTCCGTCTCTGGAGACATTCAAAACCTGCCTGGGCAAGTTCCTGTGCAACCTGCTCTAGGCGGACCTGCTTTGACGGGGGGTTGGACTAGATGATCTCCAGAGGTCCCTTCCAATCCCATATCATGTGATTCTGTCACTCATGCAGCAATGCAGACTACATTGTCCACTGGAGCAGGATTCCTGGCCATGCCACTTAGTTATCGTGCTCTTGGTTTTATTCACAGTGAAAAGGGCAGGTTGTTCCACTTGTATAACATAACCAAAGGACTTGTATCATTTGTCATCACTGGTTTTCATCCTGACAGAGGGCTTTTTCAGTTTGGCTTTGCATAAGTTAATGTAGCATAAAGTGGTCTAAGAAAAAAAACAACCAAACTTCCTCAGGACTATGCACAGACCATGATATACTGGGTTACATTAGCTTTTCACATTTCACCATCTCCACATTGGGTAAGATCTCATTCAAATGACTTTAATTATATTCCCCCAGTTGGTAGCTGAGGGAGAGAATAAATTTCCAGCTTGTTCCGTACCCTTTGAGAGATCCTTGTCTGGGATGAAAGGTTTGGAGAGACCCAGCTGGGAAAGGAGAAGATTTGGTGTCCAGAGGGGTCCTTGCTTATCCTGTGTCTGGGAAAAGAAGAAGTATTAAATACCACTATTAAATATAGCCTGTTGAAGAACTCAGTATTAAGCCTCTGAGTACTTTGAGATCACTTTTTCTCTTTTATAATGAATATCCAAAGTCCATACGCAGAGCAAAGGGCTTAAGTTCTCCAGGTGGACCTTTTCTAAGCAAAGCAGGAGAAGAAATGTTTGTCATTCTAATATGACTGCCAGTTGTGGCCTAAGGAAGCTGAAACACGGATACATTAGTTTGGGTGTTTGGGTTCTATGGGCAGTGTTCTGATTTCTGCCCTTCAGATGACCTGCTTTTCCCCACCACTGTGCCCACTGTTGGAAAAAATAGCCAGACAAACTGGAAGCAACTCTAAAATGTCTGACAAAGCTGCAACATCCTATGAAAGACTATTTTCTTGCAGAGCTTCGATTCAATAACTGTCTTCATTGGGCAGCACAGGCCAGATTTATTGCACAAACAGGTTTTAGCAATGGGCTTCTCTGGTGTCAGTAAACCCAGCTGTGTGTGCTGGATGGCAGGAACTGCCTTCAGGCTGGCTTCATCTTCACCAGGTGTGACTGCCACAGGAGTAGGAAGGGCAGTGCTGGGTCTCTCCAGCAGATGAGGGAGGGATGCAGGGGGAAATAGATTTCAGACCTTGAGGGAGTCAGCAGCCCACCTGGCCTCCCTCACACTCTCTTCAGCCACAAAGTGGTGTGCTGAAGGTGGGCCCTTGAGCTGCTGCATAGCCATGGCTCTGTCCTGATAGATGGAGGCAGGACCTGACAGACATTTCTAAGGTAAATAAAATCCCAACACTGCAGAAAAAGCACAAAGGGCCTTTTCTGTAGATCACACTTGCAAAACCTGTCACTTGGAGCTTGTCAAGGCAAAGGCAGTTGGTGACTGGATCAGTGGCTCTTGCAAAAGCCCTGTTCTGGGCTCATGCTGTTTGTAGTGGTTTAGTTTTCTTTCATTGAGAAAAATTCCTGGCAGACATGAGCACTGGCAGGAGCAGCCCATTGCAGCTGCAGAGGCCGATGTCAGCATGGCAGCTCCAGGCAGTGGTGCACACCTTGGGCCCAGGGGAGCATTTGGCTGCAGCAGCCACACATCCTCTCCATACCCTCAGTCACCACTAGTGAGCTACAAATACCAAAAGACTGTCAGAAGTGACGACTTTGGGGCTTGGCACTTGAGCCAGGTCTAATGAGTGCTCTCTCCAACACAAAGCCGAGTCCCTCCAAGTCACCCCTTCTTAGGTTTTTTTTTTCATTCTTGAGTATTTTTCTTCCGTTGCCCGTTTTAATTTTCTTTCATGGACAAACCACAGAGGCTGTAGGTAACAGCTTCCTGCAGGTGCTGAATACAACCACCTGTGGCTGGTTTTCTGCTGCATTGGTGTGGGTGTGTTGAGTTGACTGAGCAAATGGCAGAGCTGGGTCAGAAGGGCAGAAGAGCACAGCCCGAGGCAGACAACCGGGCACCCTTGGTGCCTCTCCTCCCAAATACACTCAAGGTCAGGCCATACCTGGCTCTGAGCAACCTGATCTTGTTGAAGATGGCCCTGCTTATTGCAGGGCGGGGGGCTCTGGACTAGATGACCTTTAAAGGTACCTGCCAACCCAAACTAGTCTATGATTCTGTGATTCTATGAAGTAGGCTCAGCCATTTCACCCAAGGAAAGGTGGGAGGTCACCCAGGACCTCATAAAGGTGGGAGACACCTCAAATAGGAGTTTGGTGAGGTCTGAGCAGAGTTCAGAGTCTGGCTCTGAAACCGATCCCAGTGTTTGAGCAACTCTGCTGCACATCTTTTTTTTCCTCATGCTTATGCTAATTTGGATTTTCTACATGAAAGTGTTTATAGAATAAACCGGAACTGGGTTCTGTATCTGCATTATCTTCGAGATCTTTTCAAATTGAGCCATTCCACTGAAGCATTTCTCTTCTCTTTATGTGATTCAGAACATGTTTATCTCTGTTCCTTTTCACATTTTAAAGTCTTTTTTATGCTTTTCTTTCTCTCTCTGATAGTGTTATCTATCTGCTTCACTTCTAATATACAGTTTTGAGAACAAAGTGAACTTATTTTGATCTCTCTCATTTATACATTTATGAGTTTATTTTTCCTTTGCAGGCAGCCATTCGAAAAGAGCTTAATGAATTTAAAAGCACTGAAATGGAAGTTCATGAATTAAGTAGGCATCTAACAAGGTAAGCTGAGATTAATTTTTTAAGAGTATCAATGAATACTGTTGTTTATTAAAAAAAAAGCAGCTGTTTCTCCAACACACCACGAGGTCTGAACAACACTTAGAATTACAGGCTGTAGAAGAAACTCACACAGAGGAACTCATGCTGCCTTGCTCCTCAGCAGTGTGCAGGCACGGGTCAGCTGCTTACAGCTACACTGTAACCTCCTTTTACTTATTTAATGAATCAATTAATTAAAATCGTCACACCCTAGCTGCATGCCTGCTCTTCTGATGTCAAAAGCAAGTAGCGTTGGTGCCTGAAGGGAGGACAGGGAGCTCTTGCAGAGCCAGTACTTAGCAAGGTGTGAGTAAGCAGGCACAGATCAACACTGACTATGCTTGAGAGTAGATTGGATGTGGTGTTGAGGGATATGGTGTAGGGGAGAACTTGTAGAGTAGGGCAGATGGTTGGACTTGATCCCAAGGGTCTCTTCCAACCTGAATGATTCTATGATTCTATGAAATCCTGCTGAGCCTGCGGCCGTTCCACACTACGCACGCCCCTCGCACAGACCTCAGCCCTGTCCTCCACCTCCTGCCCTAGGCCATGCAGTGGGGAACTAGCAAGACTGGCATTAAAAGCAGGGCACTACTTTTTTATACTTTTAGGCTTTTTAGGGTTAAAAAGGTAGAGACTGAATGAATTATTTGTGACCCCAAACTACCAAGCCTCCTCTCTGACAGGCTATGGCTGAGGCACACTGCGACATCAGGGCATGTCTCCTCACACAGCCTGTGCTGAGTCTGCCCAGGCTTTGATGCTGGGATGGGCTGAACTCCTGGCATTTCAGCTGAGGTTCCAGTTAAATATGAGGAAAAACTTCTTCACAGTGAGAGTGACTGAACACTGGAAGGGGCTGCCCAGGGAGGTTGTGGAGTCTCCTTCTCTGGAGACATTCAAAACTCGCCTGGACGTGTTCCTGTGTGACCTGATCTAGGTGTCCCTGCTCCGGCAGGGGGAATTGGACTAGATGATCTTTCAAGGTCCCTTCCAATCCCTGATATTTTGTGAAGTCAGGCCTTTGCAAACCAACATTAACCCACAGTAATTGTCAGACGTTAAAAATAAGTGATGGGTGTTGAAGACAAGTGAGAGTGCGATCTGGTACAAAGCTGGAGCTGCCCTTGTATTAATATGTTCATCAGCTAGGTGCTCATAAAAAATGCAGTTAATACTTTTAAGAAAAATACCGAAAAGTTTAAGGCGAAATTAATTTTGTATTAGGGGATTTTTATGTGTATAAATTAATAATTATATTAAAATTCGCCACATGTATTATGCATACATTCCCTTGCAGAAAATATCTCTCTTCTACTTCCTAGCATAGGCTAGGGTGGTTGCACTGGGGTTTGTAACAGGAGTGCTGCTAGAGCGCCAGCTGCCTTTGAGCTACCAGGTCTGGAAGAAGCTTTAGGGTGTGCAGTTGGCCTAGATCTGTTGACCCCAGTGACCAAGCCTTTGAGGGACATTTGGCTTACTCCTCCAGGTGGGCGGTGACAAACTTGGAAAGGATGAGGCTGTTTTAAAACAGGTGTTGCTACAAGGAGTTGAGCTCCATCGCGAGCTCAGTATATTTCCATGAGACCTTTAGCATCCCACAAAGATAGAGGCTGGTTTAGTTTTTCATGAGTCTCTCCAGCTGTTTGGCATTCATGTTTCTGGGCAGTAGTTTACTTCTCTTCCAGTGTTGGGGTGAGCAGTGACCCTCTGAGGTGACTCAGTTTTTATTTGAAAGCCACCAAGTGGCTTTGACTTGCTAGATCTGGGCCTATATTCACCTCGCACTAATGTAGTAGAAATTGGGGTAAGGGTTTGTCTGAAGGTCAGCAGAACTTACGGGTTAGAAAAGTGGCCTCAGGAAATAGGCACTTGAAGGAAGCAGGTTTAAACAATATAGAGCAATTCCCTTAAACAAACGTAGATAAATCACCATTATAAAATCATTAGCAAGGTAATGAGCTATTCATGTCATTAAGCAGTGGCAGGAGCTGAGCAAAGAATGTGAGTGTTGCTTTACCAGTGGAACACATTAATTAATTCATGATAGAGTGGAAAATCAAAGCTTAAAAAAAACCCCCAAACCTCTGCAGAGCTGACAAACCCTGGCCCTCTGACACAGGGGCGACTTGCAGAAGGAGTGGCTGTTTCAGCTCTACTTGTCTCTTTAGCCTCAGACATTAAGGAGTACTTGAACTGTACATAAATTCTTTCTGGGTGAAAGCATAAGGTTTGTCTAAAGCAGACAATTTTTGTGGAATCAGGCATGGTGCAGTCTGAAAGAGGCTCAGCTGAAATAACTTGCTCAGAGATCTGATAGGATGGACCCAAAGCATGTTGGTGTCTTGGGTAGATTTTGGTGCAAACAGCTTACACCTATGAACCGTGGTTCTAGCGAGGAACAAGGCAGTGTGAGTGTCTGCTCTGGGCACACGGTGCCAGCGTGGCCCATGTCAATGCTGCAGGAATTGAGCTGCCTAATTGTCCCTGTAGCAATTAGTTTGCCATTTTTTTAATGTACTATATGTGTGTAAGGCTATTATTTGACTATTTCTCTTGGGTTTTTGTTTTTTTTTTTTACCTTTGGGTTTAGGTTTCATAGACCGTAGCAGTTCAGGTCAACCTGACTACTATGCCATCGTCAAAACATAACTAAAAGGAACCATAAGTGCTGGTATTACTCACTTCCCTGTTACATACAATGTAAATCTTCTGAACTGCCTTTTTGAAAAAAAGAGAAAAAAAAGAAGAGTAGAAAAATAAATATTAAAAAAAAAAAAAAAAAAGGAAAATTGTATTTACATGTGATGGGTACTGCAGCATCATCAGACCTGCTGCTTCAAGCTTCAATAACAGAAAATACCCCTGGTGGGAATCGTGCCAAGACTCGGCATCTATGTATAAGACTTTCCCAGCATGTGGATTTGCCATACATGTTCAAGCCCAGCTGGTGGTGCATCCATTTCGTCTTCAGGCACCCCTCGTCCTGACAAGCCTGTGTCATCAACCTTAGAGACCCCGAGATGGTGTTCAGGGAATCACTGGCCTGGGTGAAGTCTCCAGAAGACCAGCACCTATGGCACTAAAGCACTTATACCAAACGCTCCTTTCAGGCTGCAAGCACCTTAGGACAGTAAAGGATCAATGCTCCTCTCCGGGCCACCCCATCTGTGGACATCACCTGCCTAAAAAGGCATTTCCTTGCCTGGAGTGGTTTCTGGCCAGTCAAGAGGCATTGCTCAGCTCCCAGAAAAAGGCATCACCTATGAAGAGCAGGACTCCCTGCTGAAGACTGCTTTAGGAACTGTTTGTTTTTCATCTGTTTCAAGTATAATTTTCTAAACCCAGCTGTGAACCCATCAGCAGTGGGTGACAAGAATGCTGAGGACAAGCAGGCAAACCCCATTTCTTCCTGGTTGCTGCATGGCATTCACTCAGCTTGTACATTGTTTTTTTACGCCCAAGCCTTGTGATTATGTGAGAGCCAACACGTGCCCAGCCACCAGAAAGGCTGACGTCCCTACCTGCTCTGCAGCGGGACACACAAGGAGGAATGGGGTGGGGGGGGTTGATGAGGGACATCTGTCCTCTCTGTACCAGGTGTTTCGAGAACTGATCCTAACCTCACAGGAGAAAAGTGTGACGGAGTGCGTTACCTGGCCTAACAAAAGGAGTCCTGTGCATTGGTACGGATGGTGGGACTTGTCACCTGCAGCCAGGGATGAGGCCTAAGGACAGCAATTCAAAGGTGTTCTGGTTTGGTTTTAATTTAGTTTTATTGTAGCAGTAGACCCCACAAACTGACCGAGTAGAGCTCAGAGAGCTGGTCGCTCTGGGCCTGGTTTACCTGCCAACTTAAGTGCGTGCTTAACACTAAGCAAGTGCGCAAATGGCCTCACTGCATTCAAGAAGTCTGCCAGGCCCCACTGAAGCTGAACATGTGTACATGCTTTTCTGAACTTTGGCCAGCACCATTCAGAATCGAGCCCTTAACTAGTGTAACGCCAGCACATCAGGGCAAACATGGGCTAGGATTCCTTCCCAGCTCTCACAAGGAACTCTCGTGCCATGTTTTGGGCCACTGGCCCAAAGCACCGTAGCGACATCACTGGTAAGAGGGTCCAGGTTATTCCTTCAGGACACCTTTTTTCTTCCACAATAGCTATTTTGCTTTGACAGATTGAACAGAGAGGCCAAAGTTTTTTACTATACTGTTGTTATTTGTTATTTTAGTATTTTTTTTCCTTTCTCACTGTCTTCCATGTATCTATCCACTCTTCTGTGCTCCCTTCTCTACCTCCCCCGATGCCGTGCTAACATTGCCCTTTATGCACGTGAGCACTTAGGTCAATGCTGTGTTGTGCCAACACTCCTGCCTCTCCTCAGGCCTTCTTCTCATTCCTCTGGTCGCAGGAGTAAAGCCAAGGGACCTGCGTGTAGCCCACGGAGCTGCTCCAGCATCCAGCCTGCCCAAACGACACCGGCACTCCATTTTGCTTAGCAAGAGCTACTCAGTACCTCACAGGTCTGCTTTCCACCAGAGACAAGCATTTCCTTCTCCTCTGCGGCCATCCTTGCAGTGCAGTGGGGTATTAGCTGTTGAACAACAACTGGCTGCTGAAGGATGGAAGAGGCTACAAAGGGAAGTAAAAACCAGCTAGTTTCTGATGTCTCATTTTTGAGACATCCTGTCTCTGACGTGGGACGCTTCCCAGACGAGGTAATGATTCCTGAAGAACACACACACACGGTGAGCCCTGTATCCCCAGCTCTCTCAGTTGCTTTAGATACAAGTTACTCAGCAGTGGAAGCATTTAATGTGCAATGCTATGAGCTTGGTGCAGCAAAGGCAGAGCACTTATGTACTAGCCAGGAACACACCGCTTTGGGGTTAGTTTCATGAAAACCCAGGGGGTTCGTGGTTTTGAATTCATTGACGTAGAGATGCACTCATTGCAAATTGCA
The DNA here is from genome assembly GCA_013400555.1 of Jacana jacana. Classification (NCBI taxonomy): domain Eukaryota; kingdom Metazoa; phylum Chordata; class Aves; order Charadriiformes; family Jacanidae; genus Jacana; species Jacana jacana. The sequence continues at coordinate 167,885 of VZTM01026702.1, read as the reverse complement.
CCACAGCTTTAAAAAGGGAAAACAGAACTCTAGGCTTTTGACTACACCCACGTTGCATTAGGAAAGGGCTCTGCAACATAGCTATTTTGAAGAGCAGCAAGCCCTCACATTCCCAGTATGGATCCCATACCTGCCCTGACATTGTTGGCTTAGAGGTTCAGCGTGAAAGGGAAAGGAGGCCATTTAAGGACCAGCGGTGGCAGAAACAGCAGGACTCAGTAAGCTGGTGGGAGGAAAAGGTAGGATTATTATTATCATTTTATGATTAAAATGAAGAGGAAAGAGGTGGAAGTAGCAGCTGCTGGCAGTCTGTTGTCAGTGCTACAGTCCCCAGTGGTGCAGGTAGTCTGTGGGCAACATCACTCTGGGTACTGCCACCGTCCCTCGTGGGCATGGACCCCAGCAGTGCCCATGCCTGCCAGTCTGGCAGCCTCAATAAACCCTTGGGCAGCAGGTGAGCCTACTCCTGGGTGACAGCCAGACATTTTCCAGCATCCTGCCTTCATCTGGGTGGGCCCAAGGCAGGTCTCTGCTGGCCTCTTAGCAAGTTGTCACCCTCCGCCTGCCTCAGGATTCAGGCTGTCCCCACAGCAGCTACACGTGGCAATGCTTTTTTCTTTTTTAATGATGTTACCTCCTGGCTGAGCAGACACCAGGACATAGAGGAAGAACTGCCATATTTCTCCCGAATTCAAGTAGAGCTTATTACTGAAGATGGAGGAGGAGGAGAAAGAAGCCATATAAAGTGTTTGGCACTGCAGCAAGCATCACGGATCTGGCACTTCATCTGGTTTTAGCTTCAGCTGATGTGGGTATTTTGCAAAGTGACCCTTTGGCGAGGCATTCCTCAACAACCCTTCAGTGCCTGAACACTGCATCATGTCCTCAGTTTGCAGGCCCACCTCTGGTGGCCATGGGAAGCTGCAGGCAGACTGGGGAACAGCTAGTCCTTTTATTTTTTATTTTTTTTTTCTGTTTTCTTCTCATCTGTGAAAGCCACCACTATCACAGTTAGGTAGTTGTGATTCTGTTGAGGGTGAGAAAAAATAAGTCGTAATTCCCACCCCCCACTTCAACCTGGATTCCACTCAGGACATAAAGATGCTACGTTTCTGCTAAGGCTCGGCTCATAGCACAGTCACCACCACCCATGTGCAGTCATGTTAGGAGGAGATTAATAGTAGTCATAAAGAAATGGCATCAGGTTTAGAGAACGGAAAAAAATCAACTCAGAACAAAAATGGCTATTCCCATTATCCATCTCCAGGGCTGATAATGGAGATAATACTCCACAGAGTCAAGGAAGAAAAACATTTTGGTTATAATCCACTGCATCCTGATGGGTTATTCATACTGAAAATGTACCAGTATTCCCACATCTGTTCTACAGCCTGCGGAAAGATGATGCGGACAGCAAGGGTGCTGGGGAGAGGGGGGGACTGGGAAAGCAACTCCAAAAGAGCTAGATAAAAGTTTTGATTGTTTGGGGGAAAAAAAAATATGGTGAGGAAACAAAATGGTGACCTGGGCTTCCCACCCTCACCCACCACGGGCCTCCAAAAGAGAAGGAAGGGGGAATAGAATTTAATAAACTTTTAACTATTTTATGTTAACTGAAACTATTTAGTGAGACCCATTACACAGACATATTTCAGGCTCATGTGTATCTGTACCCACAGCACTTTGTCATCGCTGCAACTGCTCACCAAAACTCGCCCTTTCCTTACTCCTCTGGTGCCGTCTGTGCAGTGGAACCACTAAAGCCCTCGGACAGAGGGGAGCACTTCCACCATGCCTCGTGAAACATGCACTCACGATAAAACACAAACGGGCAAGGTGGAAACGCAGTTACACACCAACAGGGGCTCCCTAACGTGCCTGCAAATAAAATCACTTTGTATAAATAGCCATGGGAGATGACTAGGCTAATAAATAAATTTAAAAAAAAAATCAGGAAAGAAAAAGGGGAAAAATTATTTTTCCCAGGTGTTCGGTCTGTTTGAGCTTAGAACAACTTCTGAGAACACAGAGGAGGTGACGGGCACATTACCTGCATTCCCATGTGTCCCAGTTACTCCTGCACCAGTTGCATTTTTCCAGTTGATATCCAAGTGTATGTATATAGTTTGTCTCTGTATAGGAGTGAGTGTGGTGGCTGTCAATCATGTGCTCTTCCAGTATTGTAATTTAACAGATTATGGCTGTATGAAAACCATGTAAATAACTAGAAGAAAATTAAACTGGATCTCTATGTCCTAGTTTTTGTACATACTGAAACTGCATGGTATTTAAATTATTGTTTGTCTCTGATGTATGCAGTTTCTTAAAAAAAAAGTCATAAATTCATTTAAAAAAAAGTCATTCCTGCGCCTGTGTATTTTATCACCCTCCATCCCAGTGCCTGATCCCAGTACCAGAGGGAGGCAGTGGGAGGACAGCAGCCCTCCAGCTGCCCTGCCAGCCAGGCTCAGCCTGGCAGCTCTGGTGTGCCCACACCTCAGTGGGGAGCAAGGCTTACCCAAGCTGGTGGACGGGACCACACTGGCTCTGTGAGCTGGGTCACTGAAGGTGCCTGAAGGAGGATGGCTGGTACCTCAGCTGCTGAGGTTGTACCCAACACCAGGCTGATAAGAGGACAAAGCCGAGTCTGCGTGAGTGCAGCGAAAAGGGGAAAGGACTTCACTGAGAGGTTCAAGTTAACAAGTTATGTGGATTTCCCTCACAGGTCTGATACGCCACTGTTGGAGGTCCTGTGGGCACAATGGTTTGCGGGTCCTGTGGGTACAATGACCAATACACTAGTGCAACTTAAAAACAATTCACAAAATACATAATGACAACCTACAAGTGATCCCCAAAAGTAACACCACAAACCACAAGCATGCTAGATATTAGTATCTTAAAAGAGTTCACCAATCAGCATTTTTACAGCATGCCATATGCCATACCTATGTTCCTCAAGCACTTACCCTCTCTCTCTCAGGTAAAGTCGCTCAATCCCTGGGAAGTTACCCTGTGCAGCATCCTACACAAGGGGAAGATGAATCTCCTACAAGGCCAGCTGTGTCCTTGGAACAGAGTCCTCCACTTTTTTTTTCTCCCCAGCCCTTGTGGTTTATATTTCCTGATCTGATGGGGCTGCAGGATTAGGCCTGAGTGGATTACACTATCTGGAATGTTTACCTCTGGTGGTGTGATGGCTCCTAAATTTCTGTTGCTAATTTTGTGATGTCTAGCACTCAAAATCACAGGAATAGTGATGGGACTCGGGGCCTTTTGTTAAGGCTCTTATTGTCATGCAATCTCAAGACTACCCCAAGCTGAACCATTTTTGCAGCCTCCCCTCCCAGGTTATCTCTGCATAGACAAGGCAAGGTGGAGATGAAGCTGAGGCAAAAGACAACTCCCTGCATCTCACCTGTTGCAAGATTGTATCAGGAGGACAGGAAAGAAAACCCTTTTCTCCCCAAGAGTGGTCAGGCACTGCCCAGGGAGGTGGTGGAGTCACCGTCCCTGGCGGTGTTCAAGAAGCATCTGGACGAGGTGCTACAAGCCATGATTTAGTAGCTTAGAGGGTAGTATTGGTGACAGGAGGACAGTTGGACTAGATGATCTTGTAGGTCCTTTCCAACCTTGCATTTCTATGATTCTATGATGATTCCTTCCATTGCTGATATAGAGACAAACCACAATCAAAACTGGTACTGGGTTGGGTTTTTTTGGTTTGTTTCCATTTGGGTAAGTTTTCACTAAGCTTACAATCCCTGCTTCTGTCTGTCCATATCTCCATTCTGGCAGCCAGTGAGTTGGTAGCTAATCAGTGAGGTATAGATAGATAGATAGATAGATAGATAGATAGATAGATAGATAGATAAAAAATAAGTAAAAATAGAAACAAACACACACCAAACACCAACAAACAACTAGTTTTTGACTAAAGAGCCCACAACAACCTATGGCTTCCATGGCAGCACTCTCTCTCTATCTCTCTCTCTATATATATATATATTCTTTTATATTTATATATTATTTTTTGTTTGGTTTGGTTTTTTTTTAAATGTTTTAACTGAAGCATTTCATCAAAGCAGTCTAAAGAAAGAGCCGTGTCTTCAGCAAAGTCCATGCAATTACGAGCAATCGAATGCCATCTTTAGGCAGGAAACAAAAGAGAAGGGTTTAAAAAGAAAGTAAAAAAATCAATTCTCCATTAAGAAGGCAGCCCCTGATGACCAGCTCAGCACTGTCTTTACCAACTGCTTCAACCAGCCTCAGTAAAAGCTCAGCTAGCAGACCCACAGGCACAACCTACCGCCAGTTGCACCCAGCTGCAACATTCACTGGTAACGGTACACAAGATTCATCAAATAGCTGTTAATGCATAAATTGTTGGGTTTTACACGCATGGACACATTAACCCGCAGCAGTAGGAAACCAACATACCTGTTTGGCACCCAGTTTAGAATGTAAAAGCTAGATCCATACTTGTGTCCATGTGCACACATACACCCAAAAGCTACTCTTCAGCCCAAAATAATGGCCATGAGGCATCTACATTTTTGGGGGGTTGGGGGGCAGAAGGACAGGGGAAATAAGCTGAGGCCACTGCGCAAACCTTGCAAAGGCACTGGAAGCCCCACGCTGCCAGAGAGGAGTGTGACAGAGGCCCTGCTGGTCAGTGTGCAGGCAACAGCACCCTACGCCTGTGCCACCAAAGCACTGCCTGCAAATTGTACAAACTGGATAACAAAATTCTGCCCTGAGTGGCAGAAGCAATGAAAGCATAGCAGTACTGGTAAATCTGTGGCATGTGGTCAGGTGCTGTGGTGTTCAGAAAGACATTACCTTCAACCAAAGTTGTCCCACAGGGTGATGGAAGCTGACCTCCACAGAAAGCTGCTCTCTGTTAATCAGCCTCCGTGTTTCAGCCCCTCCTGCTTCTCTATTTGCCTGCTTGTCTTTCCACGCTCGCAGGCTCCTTACTGGAGTTCAAATCACTCCTCGGTTTTCAAGCATCATCCTCTGACATCTGCCATTACTTTTCTTATCTGGAGTTTCCATCACATTTGGATGTCAGCTGGAAAAGAACATGGGAGAGCACAGACATGTGGTATTGCTCTAAATCTCTCTGCAGAGAAAGTACTGCTTGAGGGGAGAACTGGGCCAAATTAATCTGATTTTGTTTGTTTGCAAAGCCCATGAAAATATTTGGCAAGGGGGAGGAAGGCTTGCGGGGAAAGTTTTCACTCTCCAAAGTGAATGCTTCGCTGTTGTTGCTATTGTCTCCAGCAATAACAGAATTTTAAAAAGAGAAACCATCCCCCACCCAACCAACAACTAGAGCTGTTAGCTAGAGCTAACAACAAAAAATTGTATTAAAAAAAAAAAAAGCAAAGGCAAGCCCTTCCTCCACTACTTAGCTAGGGGTTCAGTAGCAGGCTCAACTATGGGCAGCTTCAAAACAAGCTAAGGAACTAGAAGTCCCTAGAAGATAAATGACCAAACATGGCCTGCCCACTCAAAGTGCCCAGCTGGACACTACAAATATTACAGTGTTTTAATTCAAGAGGTCAAAGAGCAACTGTTGGCCACATATGCTGAACTCCAGGCTGATTACAGTCGCTTGAGGCACAGACCAAGGCTTCCCAGTAGCGGATTCTTGTCTAGGCTGGGACTTTAACGGTATCCTGCCTCAACCTCACCATGACCACCACATGCTGGGGACACCAAAAGCTCACATTTTGCTGGTTTGCTTTCCTGGGAAGTAGGTCTCTGAGCTAAAACGTTATGTGCAACTGAGCAGACAGTACTGAAAATGAAGTAAGCGTAAGTTAGCCAGTTTCATACTTTCAGTCTTTTGGGAATTCAGTACGTTTTTCTGCATAAACTGTATCCTCATAAACCCACAATGAAAGCTTAGAAACGGATCCAGGAAGATAGAGATAAATGTCTCTTAGCAGATGAGCGAAGGCAGCATGGTGTTAAACCACTATCTACTCTCTAGAGAACTGCCCTCCTTCAGCACAGCCCAGAATAAATAATGCACTCTCTTAAAACACTCCTGTTCTTTGTACAAAAACCTAGCAGAGCTGCACACCAACTTCAGCTGACGTCAATGTGGAACAGCATTTGAGGATGCGTTCCACATACAATGAAATCTCGAAGTAAAAATTGCTGTTGCTTATGTGGAAACACGAAGATTTTCACCGTGAGGGCGACCAAGCACTGGCACAGGTTGCTCAGAGAGGCTGCCGAGTCTCCCTCCTTGGAGATAATCGAAAGCCACATGGACATGGACACAGTCCTGGGCAACTGGCTGCACGTGGCCCTGCTTGAGCAGGAGATTGGTTGGACCAGATGACCTCTAGCTGTCCCTGCCACTTTCAACAAGCCTGTGATTCTGTGACAGCAGATCTCTCTCTCTCATCTGCGCAGCTCCAGGGCCCGCCTATTAGTGGAGAAAGGCTTTTTTTAAAATTAAAAACTAAATAAAAAAATCCCCACACACATTTGAAGCCTTCAGTCAAATAGTGACGGGAGGAACACTCACTGGCAAGTCTGGAAGCAGTAGCACTACACTGGCACTTCTAACCCTGATGCAATGCATCTCTCCTCTCTTCACAGAGTATGAGTTATCGATTCCCTTCCAGGACTGAAAGCACTGAACACCTTCAGTGTCATCAGGGCTTGTTTGTTTAACGAGTATGTACTCTGTGGTGAAAAGGCCTGAATAACACATATGTAACTATGGGGGTTTGTGAATAAGCTGTGCAGTCTGAGGGAAAGATCTTCAAATGGGTCATCTCTCAGACTGCACCTGGGGCCATTATTCAAAAAACCGAGGCACTGGGTGTTACAGAATGCAGGGCTCTCAGTCACAGAACGTGTATGCTCTTTCCTACCCACGTTACCCAGCCCACACTAGGAAAGCAAGCTCCTAGCTGAAGTGAATACATGGATTACACTCCAATGCAGACACAAACAAGCTTTTTATGAACTGGGTGGACTCGGGCTTTTTCAGGAAAACTAACAGCGGCGTCTCAGAACCCAGCAGAGAATCTACCAAGGTTTTCAGGTGCTTCCCCAGCTCATGTGTGGAAGGTAAGCCTGATCTAGTTTAAAACAAAAGTGAAGATGCTGAGGCATCTCAAGTCTGCACTGCCCCGAGTGCAGCCTGAACACACTCAAGTGCAATAAGCATATCCTGCACTTGGCAGTTTCAGTCAAACAACAGCAAAGTGACACATTTTTATATGCAATTCGCTGCTCTATGCAAGACAGAATTCTACACATTTACGAGAAAAAGCTTAGCTCTCCAGAACTCTATCTATGGCTACTCACCCTACTTTTACTTACATCATGAATTACATTTCTGTATTACACTTATTTTGAAATCTAAACCCAACAAGACTCAAATTCCAACAACTTTAAGCCAAGCCTTCAACAGAGGCACTGTTTATTACTGGCCTGTCATTCTGAATTACATTGACTCGCATTTTCTCCATACCTGCCCAAAATTACACTTTAGGATAGGACCGACCCACCTTTCTAGAGCATCTTCCATGAAGAACAAAGAAGGTTCAGCCATAGAGAGCTGGCTGTCAGATAAAAAGGAAGTATTTTAAGACACTTTAGAAAAGTGTGTCCCCACTGGTCATTGTGATATCCTCAAACTTCTGAACATGCGTCTTCCAGAATATTTACCGTATTAAGAGAGTACATTTACATTCCTAGTAAAGGCATGCTTATCCACCAAAGAGTTCCAGCAGACTAACATTTAGTAAATTCACATCAAAAACACCTCCACCTCCAAGTGGTATATCAGGTATAACCTGGCACAGAAAAACATTTTTGAATTACACATAAGTCTGTTTATCTTGCCTCACGAGTTAGATTTTTGTTCCCACAGAGAGAACACTTGTGTCATCAGAATATTGGAGCTGGCTGGCCAAGAAACACTCCGGACACAATCACCCCACCACTAGCTATTTCATTCCATCTGTATTTACTGAAAAAGATTTACGGATTGATCACTATGCTATTAGCTTTAGATAGCAGAGGAAATGAAGAACATCACACTGGGATGGAGGAGGAGTGGTGAAAACATCTGTTCAAATGTCTCTGTTTTTCCCCGGGCTGTCAGAAGCGAAGAAAATTCTCAGACTGAGTGTGCTGGAGTCCCACAGTGTGTGCGCCAGAGGTCAACAGCTTTGGTGACAATAGCATCAGTGTTGTCTTGAGGAATCTACGTAAGATCAGGAGAAGATGCCTCGTCAGAGTACTTTATTTGGACTGTTTTGTTTAAAATAGACATTTCAATTTCCAGTTCACATTTTGTTTTGGGTTTTTTTGTTAGAATCCCATCTCCCTGCCCTACCATCCCACCATCCCTCTGTCCTAGATGCATCATAATACCTCCAGGTTTTAGACAAAAAGCTTTTATTTACAAAATGGAAAGATGACCACCCAGGTGTCTCACACTTCACACATCCCCACCCGGACATCAAGCAAAATTTATACCAGCCATCGCGTGGCCACAAAACGTATCTAATCTAACCAAGCTGCATTACACTGGTGCCTACAACCCTGCTGTGACACTCCTTACTAATCACTGCAGGGAAGTTCAGGATCAGATTCATGATCTTGCTGTCACATCCACAGAAAACACACCTTGAGTCTATAGAGCCACACGCAGGCAAGGAGCAAAAAAAGGGTGTCAGAAACCAACCCTGTAAGGAGCGACCAGAAAAATGAAGCTAACCTCAACTGCACGTACTTTCACAGAAAAACCCTTTCATGTCATGAGAAACATTGTCAAATCTGTACAAACATCGATAACACGGTCCCCAAAGCCTAAAAATCATTTCATTCTACAAAAGCTTTACCTCCTCTTAGAAGAAACTATTACTGTCATCCCTGCACGTTCTCTCCTCACCTGAGTACTGCTACACTCTGCTCGGGCAGCAGTGTAATGGCATCTGCATCTGATGGCACGTTTGCAATAAGCAAACTACTTTAAGGCTGAAGCACATTTTCATAAACCATAAAAGGTACCACAAAGCACAGTAGAGTACTTACATTTTCCAAAAATTCTGTGATTTTTTCTGCAGTATTCAGTGCTATTATCTTCATCTTAAAGGTTAATAATATCTCCAGAGCAACAAAAACAAGAATCTTGCAGGACCCACTAATAACTTTGTCCCAAACTCTACAAAAAAAGAAAAAAAGGGATCACTAAGCACTATTGTAGTGCTTCTCTGCTAAAACAGTCCTTGTGCCACCACCTTTTTCCAGAGCAGTTTTCTGGATGACAGCAACAAATTGAATTACTCAGTTGAGGGTAAATACAATACAAATATCCACTCCTAAATCTGGATGGTGGCAAGGCAGTAATGTATTGGTATGTGTGGTCATGTTTAAAAATTGAACTGTTTACAAGCTCAGATACAAAAAGCAAATCTTTTTAATAGCCTGAATTGTGGCAAGTATTGTACAGTGTACGGTTACGGGGAGAATTTTTCCTAGTGCAAAAAAGGAAACCAACCTAATTAGCATGCCTAATAACGACCCTCTTCAAATAGCTGAGAATTCAAAAGGATGTAATACTGATCTAACTACATCTCAAGAAGCTAAATACTCCAGGTCATTGCTGTGTGAGATACAGACACAATATACCAGCAGGATATAATCGATGATGGTCGAAGTGGACAGAAGGAACAACTTTAAAGTCTTTTGAACCATCCCACTCTGCACAGACTCTCTCAGAATCACTTAAGCACCTCTGCCATTTGTATGAAACTGTGCCTGGACCTCACATTTTTAACAAAATCTGAAGGGCAGGGCTCCAAGTACTTCAGCAACAGAACTTGGATGAACATTAAAATGGATCCACATTACTAAACCAGTCTGCAACAATTTGAGATCAGCTCCTAAACCCTGCAACAATTTTAAACCACCCTTCAGCCAGCAGCTCTCTCAGGTCCAGCTCAACAGACTTGGGATGAAAGATTATCCAAAACCAGTGTGAAACCACCTGTCAGATGGCAGCTTATATGGGCTCGCATTATTTTTAGTTCTTGGATTTTAAGGGCTGTGTCAGAAAAACTTTCTGAGGATCACTGTTCTTGCTCCTTCTGAGCACTCATTAAAAATGTTTCTCCTTCCAAATAAAAACACGGGGGTCAAGGATCACATACTGTCCTCCATCATCTCTGAATACAGGAACACTTAACTGGAAAACATCTTCTGCAGCCCACCTATGGGTGTACTTGTTCCAAAGAAAACTTGATTTTAATATGACCTTCTCTCTCAGAAGAACTTGCCCTTCAGCCCAGAGTGCCAGGAGAACACAACGCAAGGGTAACATGGATGCTGACAGCCAAACTGAAGAGTAGGTATCACACTTTTAGAGAAGAAGGAGTTTAAAACTAAGAGTCCCAACAAAGAGCCATGAAGATGATGAAGGGACTGGAGCATCTCTCATGAGAAGAGGCCAAAAGAGCTGGGGCTCTTCAACCTGAAGAAGAGAAGGCTCAAGAGGGAACTCATCAATCTACATAAAATACCTGAAGGGAGGGTGCAAAAAGGGTGGAGACAGGCTCTTTTCAGTGGTGTCCAGGGACAGGACCAGAGGCAATGAGCACAAACTGGGAATTTCTCTGGAGGTTCTCTCTGAACATCAGGAAACACTTTTACACTGTGAGGGAGACTGAATACTGGCACTGGCTGCCCAGGGTGGGGCCTCTCTTCTTGGGAGGGACATTCAAAAGCCCCATGGACATGGTCATGCGCAATCAGCTCTCGGCAGCCCTGCTTAAGCAGGGGGTTTGATGGGACCAGATGACCTTCAGAAGTCCCTGCCAATCCCAACCTTTCTGTAGTTCTTTGTGAAAACTTTGTAACTCATAATATGGCATGGCTGCTGCTCTTACAGTGCAATTTTTTGCAAATTTTTTGCAAATTTTTTTCCAATTCTTTGTTGGTTTCTTAACCTTCTATTCACATAACTCTTTTGATGTTACTTTCACAACCTCTCCATTCATAAAAAAGTTAGACTAGAATTTAATTTATAATGAAGAAATGAGAAGAAGACTATGTAAAATCCTCAGGACTATTCTTACAAAAGGAGGAAACAAAAAAAACCCCCAACACATGGACAGACGGGAATAAAGGCACTTCCAGTTTCTTTCTCCTCCGCAATTTTGTTTTCATTCCCTGTCTTGCTATGATTAAAAATGAACATAATTCCCATATGGGTAAGAACAATAAATAATCCAAGATTAAAATCTTATTGCTTGCTTTGTAGTTCAGGCATCCCAGGAGAAGTGACAACTCTAAATATCACAGTGATGTTGAAGTTGGGTCCAGAAGATTCAAGCAAGGCTATGAGAAAACTGAGACCACATTCATGTTCCACACTGTATGGGTCATCTCTGGTTACTTCTAATACATTTTCCTTCACAAACATCTATTTAGAACCCAGGAATGGCCCCCCATGTGTTTCAAGGGCATCAGAACAGTAATTATGAATGACAATACAGAGAGCAGCAGACCTCAGGAACAGGAAAGAGTTTTTAAAGTTCATATTAACGCTCATGTTAATTTGAATACAAACTTACTAATCTGAATATAGAACACCCAGCCTTCTTCCATGATTTTGCTCCCGAGTCTCCTGACTTCAGTTTCCATAATTATGTTACAACACGTTACATTTCATGCTCAGAAAACACTCTGTTTTCTTGCATTATGTCTGACTCCAGAACAAATGCTGTAACAACAGCGAAACAGATGTGGGGTCTAAATTACCGGTGCCTAACAAATTTTGGAATGGCATGCAGAGCAGAGTGGATGAGATGTCAGACAAACCAGCTGTGTCTACTGCAGTAGTTCCCCCTTAACATTTCCAGCTATTGTTACTCTTGATGCAACTCCACCAGAGGCAGCAATAGGGGAATGACTGTGTGACAAACAGAGCTGGGGCAGCACCTTCTCTGTCCCAGCAGAGCAAGGAACAGCAACCAAAACCGTGCTTGCTTAGAATGGAAAAAACCCACAGTGGTTTCAAGGAAACACCTATTTTGATGATTCTCTCGTAATATAGCAGCCTTCGTCCATTGTATCTACTGATAATAACGTAAGTATTCTACTTCCACTTTTTAAATAACAGCGAACATTTAAGATCAAGCATAGTGTCAGGGATTACAACTTTTTACTCCGTTTTTGATATTCCTAAAGATGGGAAAACTGTAACAGGAATGTCATGCAATGGTGCCTATAGCCCTACTCGGAAGGCTGAAAGTCTCCACAAAATTCATTATGGATTTTGTCATTATCAGGCTCTGTGAAGTAGAACTGTATTCACTTAACCATGAGAACACTCTTGTAAGTAGTAGGTAACACAGTGTAGAACACTGTTCTTCAACAGTGAAATAGTAGTAACAACCTCAAGGAAAAGTAAAAAGAAACATGACGGTGTGCAGGTAAAGAGGATGCCAAGGATCACGCCAATGAAGCCATTCACTTTCGCACTGAGCTTTTTCTGTAGACAAGACACAACTTACTCTGTGTGTGAAGGCATGGCATTCTCAAGGCAGTTTCTCAGTTTCCTCAACCACTGCAGTGCAGCAGTACACAAAAAGCATCACACCACGGCTGCACTCTCTTTTCCTGAAATATCATCATCAGTCTCACAGCTTTTTCCACTAGGATGCAGGGTAAGCACAGTCAAACTTATTCTTTGGTTCTGGTCTTCCAGTCACTCAAGCCAGAGATGTTTAAAGAGAAGCAACACTTGCTCTTCTGCCTGCACTTCTGGCCATCCTTCCAATAGTAAGTGGAGGGAGACATGATGAGGCTCATGTAAGTCACATCCTGATATCATGCCACGAGCTCTTGCCCATCTGTTTCCAGAGCTGGGAAGCAGCTCAATTATTTAGACAAAGGCAAAAAGGCTTAAGTTTCTCTATAGTAGTAGCCCACATTCTTATGCTCTCTCATTACATAGTAAATTTAGCTATTTTTCATATATCTGTTGTCTCTACTAAAGAGTATCTTGCACTTTTACAACTAGATGTCATTTGTGCAGGACACGGAGATCACAGATGTAAAACTGCCAAAGCCATATATTAATACATGAGGCAGTGCCAGTTTGAAAGGCAGCGATAAGATTTCAGAACAACCAAATGCTTTGCCACAAACAAGTCACCAGAGGCTAATGACCTACTAGCACACCCTCTGCTATTACAGTCCTCCCCAGCCCAGCCTTCAGTGCAGAATGTGAGTCAGGGACATGATATGTGATGGGCAACATTATGCCATAAAAACGCTTGGCTTATTCACAATTATATCTGCAAAGCTCCACTACTTCTGTTGTAGCTGGATCATCTGGGGTGACAGCACTGGCAGCCAAAGTGCCGTTTTGCCTGTAGAGCTGAAGCCACAAACAGGACACTGAGCTTTAACAGCAGGGCTCTCCAGCTGGTGGCCCACGCAGCACCGTTGGAAAGCCCTCCATGGTTGGGGCTTACAGAGCAGGTGTCAAGATCTACTGTTGCAGAAATCGAGCAAACAGGGCAATGCTGAGTATAAACCCAAAGATGTGACCCAGTTCTCTCCCTGTTTCAGAGATGAGTAAGCCTTTCTGCCCCTCTCGAGCCCATGCTACGGGCTGGTTCATGTTCCAAGAAGCACTCTGCCTATATTCCAGATGGGATACAGAAGCCCTGAGGACACAGTGCCTTTAAAATGGCTGGTCTACTCCTCTCTTTTACCAGTGTGGTACCTTGAAGAAGTTTGTTAAGAAGCTTGTCACCAAATATGTCAAGTGAAGTGTATTAGAGCAGGCAAAGACATAAGCTCAAAGGAAAAGTATCTGCACGAAACCTGTCTATAGACGTCTTCCAAGCTCATTTAAATTAAACCCATGCATACATTGCAGTTAAGGTATAACTAGGAGAAGTGTGCTATAAACAGTATTTTATTATTTATACGGAATGACAATGCCTGTCAGGAGTAAAGTTGGTATTATGCAACGTCATCTCACTATTATTGGATAAAATTTCTGCACAGTACATACAAATGTAGTACACCTTACAGAAAAAAAGAAAACCATAACGTTTAGATTTAGCTGCCTGGCAGAGAAGACTACAGTTTATAGAAAGCAAGCAACCTCTCCAAGAAATACAGCACTACATCATAAGTTAAACTAAATCACAGAAGACTGAGCTCAGATCATCTCTCATTTGACAAAAAAGTAGAACTCACAGAAGAACTGGAGACCTGTTTCCAATTCTCAGCAGTTCCAACACTGCCATTTGGATACATTTCAGATAAGCATTTGGGCCTCTAGATTCTAATCCAAACTGAATCTCCAAGCATTAATTAAGTTCATCTGTCACATGCTACCCATGAAATATGTTCTTTCCTTTGCAAATGAGGCCATTATGATTACAACTGAATAATTCAGAAACCTAAACTGGCAAGAAACAGTGCGCTTTTATTATGTCCCTGTAAGAACTGCTGGGAAAAGGGATCACTGGGTCACCAGGAGTACCAACACTGAAATTTGTTATTACTCCAGAGCAACACAAAAAAAAACGCAAACCAAAAACAACAGTATTTTGGCCTTTTCCATGAGAAAAAAGTAATTTTAAAAGTTCAGGTCATCGAAATATTCTAGTTCAGTAACATAAAACAGTATGTAAGAATGCTAAAGAGTAACTAGATAAAATGTTTTATATAAATGCACTGATTCCAAGTGGTAGAAATTTGAAACTAAAGGTTCTGACAAGATGAAATATGAAAACCTAAATTCTTCATCTAGATTTTTTTCTTTCATGCTGTCAGGATAACACAGCTCCATAAAATGTCCAATTTTCAACAGAAATTTAAAAACAATCCTGAATCTTCCAACAGCAAAACTGTTGAGATGCAAATCCCTCTTTCAGCTCTAGTTCTCAGCCATAAGACCAAGTAGAAAAATTAAATCACATAAGCTCTAAATAAAAAAGTCTCCTAGAAGGCACAGAAAGAGGTTTCTAATGCAGTAGTTTGCAAAGGCTATTTCAGATCACAGAAGCCTACTGAAAAAAAGGCAAGTCCCAGGAACAGCAGCCACTTCCACTGACAGACTGCATTAAGTTTCACACAGAGGAAGCACAATGAAACAAGGTCATTATCCACTATAACCTACAAAGTAACCTACAAATGCAAGTAGACATAGATGGTTCCTAAGGGCAAATAGAACATTTTTAAGAACAGCTGTTCCCCGCCTTCCTTCATGAAATGTGCAGTCCTAAATAAGCAAGACTGCATTCACTATTCAGATTATGATCAAATTTACTGCCACAAACATTGCCTACAGAGCATTTTAGGAAGCGCTGTTTCCACGCTAGGTTCCTAGACCAGTGCCCTGGTTTCAGTTACGGTTAAGAGATAATTTTCTTTCTAGCGATCGCTGTGAAAGGAATGTCAGTAATACATACTGGTTGAGTTGTCACTAGATGTTTATGCTTTTCAAGGACTATTTTCAGTTTCCCATAGAAGGTGAGAAGGAGCTTAGGTAGAACAATGGAATAGCCAGTGGAATATTCTGTACCACAGACATCAGTTCAATATATAAATGTGCATTGGCTGGGGGGTGGGAATCTGCAATCACTGCTTGGGATGGTACCAACTCACCAGGTGGTGAGGCTGACTTGTGTCATTATTATTCTTGTTGTTGTTGTTACTTTCCTTTTCGGTTATTCTTCTATTAAACAGTCTATATTTCAACGCATAATGTTTTCTCCTTTCCCTTTTCCCTTCTTTTCTCCCTCTTTTCCCTTCCCCTCTGAGGGGAAGGAGGAGAACTGCGCAAGGAGCTGTGTGGTCCTAGTTGCTGGCGGGAGTTAAATCATGACAATTAGCCACTGAAGTCCTGGACATGCAGGAGTAAAACCTCCCTGGCCCATATCACTTCTCCAAGTTTTAGGTGGCTGAAAAAAAACCAACCACTGGGTTTTCTGTGCCATCTCCTACCCAGCTATTAGCAACTCATTTTAATGCAGAAAGCAAAAGAAAGCTTTTTTACATGTAGATTGCATATTCTGCTTTCCATGAGTTCTCAGACAGCAGAATTAGGGAAATCATACAAGCTTTGTTTCAAAGGCCCTTTAGTGAAGTGCCACACACAAGAGTTTTCCCCCTTTAAAAAGCTGGACAGCCTATTTCCAGCCATAGAATCTTGATCTAATGCACTATTTCATTAACTCTGTAATACTCAATGTGCCCTAGTACTTTTAACAATAAAAATTCCCAAAATCCTTCTCATCTAATGATAATACAGGATTATAATCACTCCCTGGGCGAGGATGTTGGTTAAAAAGCCTGAAAACTGACTACCACTCAGCTATCACCAAGAAGGGATATGGAGTTTTAATTCCTCGGAGGCATTAAGTGTCTTACAGAATCAGCCACTATATTTAACTCCATCCTTTTTTAATTTCAATGTGTGAAATCATCACACAGTGATTATCTTGCATCAGTAGCAAGTGGAATCAAATCAAATTTTATCATTTCCAAGTCAACAATAAAGTTAACTCCATAATCATAGAATCATTTTGGTTGGAAGAGATCACTTGGGATCATTGAGTCCAACCATCAGCCCTACTCGACAAAGTTCTCCCCCACAACATATCCCTCAACAGCACATCTAAACGACTCTTAAACACATTCAGGGATGGCAACTCCACCACCTCCCTAGGCAGCCCATTCTAGTGCCTGACCACTCTTTCTGTGAAGAATTCTTTCCTAATGTCAAGCCTAACCCTACCCTGCTGCAGCTTGCAGCCATTCCCTCTCATTCTATCGCTAATTACCTGTGAGAAGAGACCAGCACCAACCTCTCTACAATGTCCTTTCAAGTAGTTGTACGGAGCAATAAGGTCTCCCCTCAGTCTCCTCTTCCTCAAACTAAACAGTCCCAGCTCCTTCAATCACCCTTCCTAAAATTTATGCCCCAGGCCCTTCACCAGCTTCACTGTCCTCCTCTGCACTCACTCCAGCACCTCAATATCTCTCTTGTGCTGAGGTGCCCAGAACTGGACACAATATTCAAGGTGTGGCCTCACCAGTGCCGAGTACAGGGGGACAATCACCTCCCTAATTCTGCTGATCACACTATTTCTGATACACTTGTCTTCTTGGCCACCTGGGCACACTGCTGGCTCATATTCAGCCACTTGTCAACCAGCACCCCCAAGTTCTTTTCTGCCAGACATCTCTCCAGCCACACTGCCCCAAGCCTGTAGCCTTTATCTTACAGATAAAGCAAGCTCTTTGCCTGCTAGCGATGACAAAAATTACTATGTAACTACAAACAGAAAGAAAAAAAAGAGAACTTACCTCTGTAAACTGGACTCAGGTAAACAGCCTGCAAAACACTTTTTAAACCAAAGATCGTAAGGGAGTTTGTTCATTGCAGCACATGTTTTCAGATGCATTAGAAGTCTGTTATCTTCAATGTTCAAATACTGCTCCAAAATTTTTGGCTGAGAAAGGAATAGGAAAATTTTAGATAAACCACATCAGAGTGCCCGCCATAGTTAATACACACTTTAAGACAAGAAGTGTCTTTAAAATTTTTAAAAATCAAATAAACCAGTATATTAAAATAAAGAACTTTCATTGCTTTAACTACAAACATGACGTTCCAAAATCCACTATTTTTGCAATTAGCTAATTAAGTGCTATACTTAACAAACAACCCCTGGTTCCTTGAATTGCTGACCACTAGCAGAACTGCCAAGATATGCAGTATTCCCTAATGCAAGGGGGTGTTTGAGAGCTTAAGGCAATGCAGAGATTAAACCTGCACTAATTACTGCTACCTTCACAAATAAAATTGAGTTTCATTCACTTCAAACCTAATTGCCTTAGCACACATCAAAAAAAAAAAACAAAATATACACACAATGCAGTAAAACTCAGAAAATAATTTCTGAGAGTAAATCCCTGTGCAATTTATTAAAAGTTGGACATTGATTTCTTGTTTGAAAGTCCAAAGTAGTTTGAAATGCCAACAAAACAGCCTAAGATAGAGCTAAAAAATGAGCAATTCTAAATTGTTTTAGAATTCTAATGTAACTCAACATACATTTTCCTAATTTCATTAGCACCTTTAGGGCTTTTGTCGTAATTAAGTAAACAGCTAATGACTCCAGCTGTCAAAGGACAAATCCACTTCCTTTGTCCATACCCTAATACCCAGATTCTTGGTACAATGTTCACATTACAATGAAAATTTAGGAATGTAGACACTTGGCATTCCCCATGTAATGGAAACACATACTTTAAAAACTCTCCTCTTTTCTAATTACAAAATGTATAACTTACAGCAACAGGAGGTATGTTTAAAAAGTGTTTCTTACTTTGAAACAAAGTAACAAAAGACATGCATAATTTTCCGCAAAAAATGTTCATTCAGAGATTGTTAGTGCACAGGAAGTAAGACATTTTCACCTCAGTGGATATTGGTAGCTAAAAGGCTTCTTATCTTTTAAGATTATTTGAAGAATTACAAAAGCTTTTGTTAACAAAGCACAGTTTATAAGCATGAATTTTCTTTACAATCTAATTGTATTTTTATGGACAGTAAGGTAGAAATTAAAAATTAATATTCTATGAGAACATGTAAATTATTGGTGCCAAAAGAACTCTATACTACTTTTTATTATAACTTAATTTGCAACCTATGGTTTTTCTGAAGATGTAGTACCCTGCTCCATTTATAAAGCAAAGCAATTGTTCTTTGTCTACCACCTAATGAGCAGCATATGGAGAGCAGAGATGCAGCCTAAAAGGTACCAGAAATACACCAACGTGTTCTTTGTGACACCTTTAATTGTTGAAAATAAAAAAAGTGACCACTTTGTGAGAATTTTAATTCAACTAGATACAATGTAAGCTTTAGCTAACCTAAAAAGAAAATAAAATGCGACTGAAAACTGCCATGTAGCAAACAAACAATTTAATGTCACGTTAAACAAAGTGTCCTAAGGACAGTACAAACACATTGCAAAAAGTACTCTTCTCATTTTCTCAAAACAGTTGGTTAAACAGCATCCAAGGGTGCTACCTCCGATGCTCCAGTTGTCTGCATATATTACTGCTTTCCATTACTTCCTCTTCTCTCCTTTATAGCTTTCCTCACCAGAAAAGAAATTTTTAAAAAAAGTATTTTTTCCTTACCAGTTGTTGTAATGAATCTCTGTGCTTGCTGTTCAGCTGATTCACAAAGCAACTGACAAGCCAATAGCATTCTATAGGATCCTCCACCATCTCCTCCATTGCTTTAGCAATAGCAAGAAACACTTCATCTTCAGGTTCCTGGAAAACAAAGCCCAAAAAGTGAACCACACAGAAGTACTGGACTATCTGATTTAAATTATTCTTATATTCCTATTCCTATTTCCTGCTATTTGGGAAAAGAAAAGGCAATCAACATACACAAAGAGCTATTCTGACATTCATAAATAAAACATGGGACAGCAACTGCATTATGGTGACCAGATACCTACTAAAGCCAAACAAAGACGACTTGTCCTGCCTTTGAAACTAAAACACATAAAAGGAGGTTAACACAACTCTGATTCAAAGTTCTCATATGTTCTCAAATATCTTACATCCTAACAAGGCAGCAATAATCCTACTTCTCCGCCTCACATTTTTGCATGCACATTATGTAGCTCTATTTTTCATCCTACTCCTTGCTAAGGGCCAAAGAGGCCCCTCAAATGCCTTTGTCATGAATGTTGCAGCTACTGAAAAAAAATCATGCTGTATGCTTACCTTCAATATACAGGAAATAACTTGGTTTGAGATAAAACATCTTCCTAGATACGTAAGGTGATGAGCATCTTATTCCCAATACATGCGCAGAAGCATTTTGATGGGCATGCCATTACCTTCTCTCCAGAGGACAGACCTTCCTAACAGAAGCATGAGCATGGCTAAACCACAGTTAATGGTATGATTGCATGTAGGGCAGATGGGAGTGAGCTAACTCTAAATCAACTAGACCTCATGCCAACAGCCAGCTCAGGAAGTGTCTAAACTGGTAAGATGCACAAAGCAAGGTTCTATACCTGCCCTGTTTCTTACAGTCTTCCTTACACAGGTAGTATTGACTACATTATGAGCCAGATACGCATTCACTGCCTGATCTGCTGGAACCATCAGCAGCAGTAAGCTGTAGTACAACTCATGCAGAAGACATGGACTGCCTAAATACTACCACCATAAGCCTCTGCCGCATTGCCTGCTGCAACACACACATATCCCTACTTAAACTCACTCCTTTCAGATGTGTAAAATGTACAAATCAGGAAACTCTGCTAAATGACTCAAACATTCCAAAATGTTTGGAACAATCCAACATCATCTTGATACTCCCTCTGCCTCCACAATAGCACACGTGTGTTACTATCAAGCAATAACCTCTTGTAAGTTTAAGGGGACAGGATCTGCACTGATCTGCACTGAAAACTGGCCGACATGAAGAGAACAAATGCTTTCTGCAGAAAAAAACCCACAAGTTACAGGACTAAGAGCTGTGGATTTGCTAAACCCCATCTCTATTAAACCCCACCATGGGACCGAGAGCAGCTAGTGCTCTGGGATGCACTGCAAAACACCTGCTCAGAAAGCGATACCGCCCTAGAAGGAATGAATTTTCAGCCCAAAATATTATTGGATTTTCCATGTTAACTTTAACTATTTGTTTTCCTTCTTTAACTTTTCTTTTAATTTTTAACTTTTTTTTAAGTTCTTACACAAAATTTTATTATTATTACAGAGGAAAATAACAAGGTAAGCCAAGCTAGACTGAACATGGATAAATTAACTTCAAATATAGAATAAAAATCCGCTTGAGAAAGCCCCA
>VZTM01026702.1:54031-145192 GCA_013400555.1 Jacana jacana | reverse complement strand
AAGGAAAAAAAAAAAGTATCTAAGTAGAGAGGCAAAGAAAATTAAACTGATTACGATCTCCAGAAGTGATGTTCAACATTTTACTCGATCCTTCCCCTCCCTCAAGACTCAACCTTGCCATTCACTGATGTTCACAACAAAACTGTCACAGGCTTCAACAGAAATAAGATCTTACATATACCAAAGCAAAAAAATTGGCAATTCCATATCACTAGTGGAACAGAATTTTTCCTATTGTATAAATCCACAGAAACAAAGCATTCTTCAGAACTCAGTTCTGAAACAGGCTACCTGCTGCTTTCATCTCTCATTGAAAGTAAAAAAATATTTCTACCAAGTGTTAAAACATGGAATGTCTGAGTTTTAGTAACAAGCATAACAGACAACAAACTATCTATTATTTTCCTACCGCAAACCTGTCTGCATTTCAAAAGCTGGTCTAGAGCAAGACATTTTCACATTATGCAAAAACAGCGTCAACATCATAATTTTGTATGTACACACTGCCAACTGCTTTCCTCAAATACAGAAGACTACCTTCCACGGGCAGAAAAGAAGCTTGAACAACAACAGGCATGTCTAGAAACCACCACAAGTCCCACTTGATCAAGAAGTTGACAGAGACATCACTGACACACCACACTGACGTAACCTGGCCAGCCTCAAGCCTTGGTATGTGTCTCAGACAATTCTGCTGACAGGATAGAGTCCCTTTTGCTAAACTATTAACATTAACTAGAGGAGGTGAAACACCTCCCACCAGAAATGGACTGGGCTGTTGTCATTTAGGGAGAGATATTTTGCATTGCCCTTCTGAATACCAGCTTTTCTAATGAGTGTTAACACTAACATGCACTTAAGACTCCATTCTCTCAAGGAGTATACAAAATGACAGAACGGGTTCTTGAAATTAATCACTCTGGGTTTAAAATACAAAATCCTTTAAAAAAATCAGTATCATTTTCTATACAGTAAATTGAGAAGGTGTTTTGTGCTATCATAAGTTTCACAAATCATCCTATCTACACCAGTCAAAAACAGACCACTGACTCTGCAGTGAGGTACAGGTTTTCCAAGAGACTGCACTTTGCTATTATAATTTTGGCTGAAGGATCTTGTACCATGTAACTTGCCCAAACCTCCCAAACCACTGTATTTCTTACTACTATTTTAAAGGATGCAGATTATTTCACTAGAGCCCAAGGTACAAGACCTTCATCCTAAAATTAGTACTCTTAACAGCAGAGGCTTTTATCAAGAAGAATTACTCTGTTAGTTCAATGATTGATGCCAAGAACTTCCAAGTTTTATAATCAGATCTTGCACATTCTGCATCTCTTCTCTTCATTTATTATCTCTTCCAAAGAAAGGCTTACAAATTCAAATAATAAGGAATACTAAACCATGACTTTTAGCTTGAACAAAATGGGAAGGAAAAAAAAAACAAACTACACAGAAAATTGAATCTATTCATGGAGGGGGCTTTCTGGTCTCTGGGGATACCATAATTTGTCTCTGGCCTCATAACTTCTTCAATGGCAAACACAATTTAAAGCCAGGAGCAAAACCAAAAGAAATCAAGATTTTATAGAACACAAACCTCCTTTTTAGGATAAACATCCAGTACATACCTTACCCCCTTTTTTCAAGTTTAATCACAGCTTTCTTCAACTTAATTGTCTGTTATTTTAGGAACAGAACGGAGTACCTTATCAGGTATCAGTGACTTACTGTAATACACCTTTCAAATCCATTTTATAAATTTACTTGAATAATGTAACAAAGTTAAATAAAGAAATATACTATTCTAGGTACACTTCATCAAAAGTTCTCAAAAACTATGCACAGAATATTGCTTTATAATTGCCATGGACAAAATAGGCTAAATCATAGCAGTAGGCAAGGTAGTACAGAATCATCCATCTTATTAACTCTCTCAGAAAAAAAAACAAAAGCAAACCAGAAAAAATACACCTTCCTACATACTCATTTCTACAGAGGATGACAGATGTTACATTTCATACCTAGAAGTACTTTCCACACCAGTATACGATACATGGACGGGAGAGGAAACCTCTGACTAAATGTGCAAAGCTTCTCAATATCTGTAGAGAAATAAAGAGGGAGGGAAAAATAAGGTAAAATAAAATAGAATGATAAGTATGTTTGAGACTCCAATCTACCCAAATATGACAAATCCTTAGCTGCAGATCAACGTTTCTACTTTAATTATATATTATCAGCAAATGCTTTCACTGCTTCAGTTGAGAATAGAATTTACACTATAAACTGCAACAATTTTGAAAAATAGATACATTGGCTGGATTTACAATAAAACCATCCTAGGCTTCACCAGGAAGAAATTACTATTTTTATAGACGTTTTGTAAATTGTGTTGTCATATCAAAACAATTAAGGGCTTCCTTAAAGGGACAACATTTATCTTTCTTTTCTGGTAGAGATGGGGCACTCTTCAGGGACCAACAGTGACAACAATTGTTTTGAGGTTAGATTAAATTAACAGCATGAGATGATGTATTTCCAGATTAAAACGGCTTTCATTAAACAAATGGCATTAAGAATGACAGGAGGAGGAAAAAAAAAGAAAGCAGCAAACAGACAATAGCTTTAAAAATCAGATTTTCAGATCTTTGAAACACAAAGGACTGCTGGTAATAACTGAGATCGGTGCTAAAAGATGCAAAACTTACATAAGTACTAAGCACAGCAGGTAAACATTTTCTATTATTCCTTCCCCAGCCCCAAATCACCAAAGTAATAAAGGAAACAGTGAAATCAACTTGCCCAAGCGGTCATCTTTTAAAAGAATTTCCAGTGACTTCTTCTCTTCAACGCCACGAAACCCCACTTTTTCATAATACACGGAGCGGAAGTTTCTCTGAGAGTCGTCAGCCATGACTGATTCCTTTTGGAGAAACAGTAAACCCTTTAAGACTTACAAGATTACATTCTTATGGTGTTAAGGTCAAGTACCGATAAAAGTTGACTGCCAAGGTCTACGGTTTTAATAAAACCCACAGAACATGAACATTTCCAAGATTTTTTCATTGTATGCTAAGATAGACAATCATAAGAATAACTGAACCTAAACAAGGTCTAAAGATACAACATTTCTAAATGGAGGGGTTTAATTTTTTTTTCATTCCCGCAGTAAAGTACCCTAGTTTTCCAAAAGTTAAAAAAAAAATAAAATTGCTGGAGATAAATGTAGTCTTATGGGATACCAGCTATTTCAAAACCAATATAAAAAACACAGTTAAGAGTCAGACAAAATTTTGTCTACAGAAACCCTAATCAATAACAACTGTTACCCAATCCAGGTAAGTAAAACCATCAGGTTTCATGCTCACTGGACAAGGTAAGCAGAAGCAAGGACAAGCCGATGTTGGCCTCAGCAGCACAGAGGTGACAGGAAAGAATAAGGCTAGGTGTGTAGGTTTGTTCTTAAGTTGCAGATTTGAATTAAACGTTCAAGTTGTTATCAGGTGTTGCAACAGCCACAGGCTTTAGCTTGTGATTCCAGTAATAAAAAGAAAGAAATGTCCCATCCCTATACTGGAAACAACGGTTTGCAGTGCGTACGCTCTGGTTTATGACAAATGTAATTGACAATTCAGTTCAACCTTCTAACCATCAATTGTCTCTCCTTTGCTTGCTTGCTAATATGAGGAAGTTCTGACTTGTAACTCAAAGGACAAAAGAAAACTTTCATGCCCAGTGACAGCAGCAAAATTTGGAGAAAAAGCAATTTGTTTTGAGTGAGAAATAATGGGTGAATTATGCACTGAAACACTTTTCCAGTTAAATTCTTCTCTTCCTTGCTAAACCAAAGCACACATCAGGAACAAAGAATTTGCAGCTACAAACAAAGGCCACAATTTATAAGGAATGCACACACTTAAATTTGTATCTCCACTAGGCCTATCTGCGTTTCAAATTAAGCACATTTTTAGTGCTTTGTAAGATCAGGGCCAAGACCAAACAGAAAAATATCAATCAGGAAAGGACTGAATTAATGCTTTCTGAGATCAGTCAAATACCATCTCAAAACCAGAGAAAAAGATATTTTTATTATTTGCAAGACATTCCAGTTATGCACTATTCTTATGATGATGGCTGGGATGTTCATTGCATTGTGCACTTAAGGATCCAATAATCAGACTATTTATGTTTTAGATTGCAGCCATGTCTTAAAGCAGACTTTTGATGCTGGGAACACTCAACTACATGTAAAACTACATGTGGTGTTTTTAAAATCTGCATTTAATATGGGTTATGTAGAAAAACATTTAACATACTGCTTACGGAAAGCCAACAGCAGAGTCACAGAACAGAACAATAAATATCACTTCAAAAAAAACACCACGATCTGTAAGAAAGGAACACTAATTTAATAATTTTAACCTGTACCAGCAGTAATAATAATATTTTTAACCTATCCCAGCAGTACACTTTATTTACTCAGTGGAAAAAAAGGAGGCACACTTTTCTCCCTGAAAATTTAGGATATATATTTTCACGTCAGGCAAGCAGCTGACGTTCCAATCTTTACACGTATTGCCCATAAACTGGAAAAAGGGAGAAAACAAATCCCTAGCCAACTCTGGGTACACAAGGGTTCAATTAACTCCTCCTGCCTTCAAAGATTAATGCATATTTGGCCTTAACAGCACTTTTCAACACACTACTAAAATTTCATGGCAGGTGATTTTAAGAGCAGCAATGATACACAAAGCCAAGAGCCAGAAGGGACGCCGGCATCCACTGCCCAAGCCAGGGGCGGTCCCCACTTCCACAGACCGAGCCAGACTGCGGGCGCAGGCCGGAGGGCAGCCGCGGCCCTTCCGTACCCGCACCCCGCCCGCAGGCCTCGGCCGGCGCTCCAGGATTCGGGGGCCGCTCCTCGTTACATTCCCGAAGGAAAGCACGGATGCGTTCGGGCACAGGATCGCTGACACACACACGCACACACACCACTCCACACCGCAATCTAACGGCCACCCCCCGCCCCCTGCGGCCCAGGCGGGGCGCAGAGACGGGACACCGGACCGATGGTGGAGGGCCAGCGGCGGAGAGGCACGGGGCAGAGGGAGGGGGGTGCGTCACTCGCCACCCCCCAGGACAGGGTAAGGGCTCGGGAAAGAGGAATGACAGCGGGGCCGATTACAGATACCCAACCCCCACCCGAACCGCCCAGTACCAGCACCTCCCTCCGTCCCCGTCCCCCCCCCAGCACCTACAGCAGGCAGACGCCGTCCGGCGGCGCATGCGCACACCACGGCTCGGTGGCGGCGGAAGGGCGGGTCGTTGGGTGGGGCCCAACGGTCGGGCCACGTGCGCGACGGCTGTGGCTACCGCGAGCTTTCGCTTCAGAGGGTGGTGGGCGGCCATTACGGCTGTAGAGGTTTGCCGGGGTTTCCCGGTCTCTCAAGCATCTCGGTTGTTCACTGCCAGCCCCCTCAACACGCTCAAGTCAAGGGGCTCAGTCCCTCACAGCTGGTTTCCCTCCTACTCGCTCTTCCCCAACTTTCATGGGGTGGGTTCCGGTGGGGTGAGGGCCGCTGGAGGGAAATGGCAGCCTCCCTTTTGTAGGCCCGTGTCCAAGTGGGCTCTGCAGGCTTGGGCGTTTTCACAGAACAGGCCGTTCCCAGTATGGAATTAACACAGAGCAGTGATCCAGAAAGTACAGCCCCACATGAGAAGACCCACTGGTAACACTCATCAATAAGGGAATAACTCTTAATGCTGATGCCATGAAGAATAGCAAAGAATGATAACTGCCAGCACCGTATTACTTACTATAATTGGTATGCTTAGGGCTTATTTGGGTATTTTTGGTAGTCTGTGGCAATGTTTTTCTTCAGATTTTTGAGATCATGCCAGCCTCAAGCAGTGTAGCAATAGGACAAGGAGTAATAGTCTTAAATTGAAAGGGGGTAGCTGTTAGGGAGAAATTCCTTATTGTGAGGGTGGTGAGGCACTGGAACAGGTTGCCCAGGGAAGTTGTGGCTGCCCCATCCCTGGAAGTGTTTCAATGCCAGGCTAGATGGGGCTTTGAGCAACCTGTTCTAGGGGGAGGTGTCCCTGCCCAGGGCAGGGGGGCTGGAACTCAATGATTAAGGTCGCTTCCAACCCAAACCATTCTATGATTCTGTGATGGCAAGGACTAAGCAGCTGCTTTCAATAGGAGCTGAGTTTTCAGCTCATTGTCCCTTTCCAGGAGTGGCAACTTGAACAAGACCATCAAATACCTGAGGTAGCAACACCAAAAATTTCAAAGCACTACAGACCACTGAGACAGCCTTTTAGGTGAAGTGGCCTTTTTACAAATGTACAGAACTTCCCATTATTTTAATCTTGCTCAATGCTTTGAAACACCAGGGGAAAGCATGTCGTTTCAGAACGGTCATGCTTTTGTTGAAGCCAGTTCACAAAGGAGTGTTTTTGTTGAATCAGTGCAAGGCCTGAAAAATATGTTTCCTGAAGTAATTCTGTACAGCAGCAGGTGGCAGGCTGGTGCCATTTTTTGGCTTCTTCAACTCAAATGCATCTTTTATCGATAGATGGCACTTTTCTCTGAGCTCCATCTGGTGCCGTTAGGAGCTAACCCATATCACCAGGTTCAGAAAACAGCTACTGAAATTCAATCAAATCTGTATGTTTTTTAATTATTTATTTTTGGCCTTGTCAAGATGTATTACATAGCTATCGTCATGCTATATTATTTTGGCACTAATTTTTTGTACAGCAGATACAGCAATATTTTAAGCAGTTTAGCTATCAGACAGTGTGCCATGGATTTGCATTATATTAATGTTAACAATTATGGCTTTGCTAAAAATTCCTCATAAAAATTAGGGTCTGAAAGATTTAGCTGCATAAAAATAATACCTTCCCTGAAAAACAATAAAATTAATACGCTCCCCCTAGTAAAGTTTCTCAGCCCCACATACAGAAAGCTTCTTAGTCGTGTTATTTATACAGACAGATTTTCTTAATGGTGTTTGTAAACAGTTTCTAAGGTATAGATTATAGGTTATAGAGGGATCCCATCCAAAGCCAGCTGTAAATATGATTACTGGCATTATATTTAGGTCAGTGGGAGATGAATTAAAAGGTTTTAATTTGAGACTTTTCAAACCGCAAATGAAATTAAAAGCATAGGCTGAGCATGAGCTGCTAATGACTACAATGATTATTGTGTGGTGACACATACACACTGAAACAAAGAGGGCTAACCTAATTTTTTAGAAAGACAGCCATGCACAGAGTTAGACTTTCTTACTTTAACAGCCTTCTTTTAAGTGGCCTGAAAATAGTTAAATAGGCTGTAAATCACTCTTGTAAAGCTCACAGGTGACTTATTACTTAAATATTTCATTTAAGAAATTTTACATTTTCATAAACCAAATAACAACCTTATTTTCGTTTGCCTAGGGACATAAAGTATCTTCATTCCTATTGAGAAAATATCTTTGTTGCTACTGTAAATGAAAGCAGAATTTCATGGTGAATAGCTGCAGGTGTCAATCAGCCAAGTGGAGGACTGTGTTCATAATAAAATTGCTTAATATATCATTAGTCAGTGATGTCTTCCTAAGCATCTGTCCAAACCATTATAACCTAAACACTGAATTTTTTAAACTGCAATAATATCGGAAAAGGTAGCACACATAAAAGACAAATGGGAAACAGGTTTGGAATTGGCTTGGGATTCTCTGAGATAGCAGAGCCAAACTAATTAGTACCCTGCTAGCATACTGCATCTCATTTTTATCTGAGACTTTGAATATCATTGTTTGTATTTTGTAGTGATATGTTTATATTGCACAAGCGAATTACTGACATACTAAAACACATGAGAAGGAAGCCAGAAAGGCATTGCTAATTTATTTTCTTATTGCAAAATAGGAATTGCATTGTGTCTTGCATGGTTCTTCATGGAAAGCAATGCTTTTGCTATTAAAGCTGGAATAATTTTATGGGAGCAAAGTCCTGCTGAATATTACAGCTCTCCCAAAGTCTTTAGGGTTTCGGTCTCTCCTGTATGATTGATCTATATCAGTAGAATTATGATGATTATCTGCAGCACACCTTGTTATGTGAATTTATCAAAAAGAAGCTGAAAATGCAAAGCAATGGAATGTCAATTTTATGCAGCATGGAGGTCTGTATTTGTGTAGCATTATAACACATGCTGTAACATGCAGAAAGTAAGTGCAGTTTCTGGTGGGTTTCACTTGCTGTGAACTGAATGAAGATGCACTTTCTCTTTTTCTCTTTTTTTTTTTTTAAAGACATTTATTTAATTATATCTCCACAGTGTATAAAAACCTGAGTATACTTCTGTGTATACTTTCAGCCTGCTAATGTACCATCCCTTGTTCCTATTGCAATAGGAAATGACTGATGTTCAGGCAAGGAGTTACAGGCTTGGTCGCTTTACCTTTTCTAAGATAGCATCTCATGTTTCTTCGAATAGTTCCAGATGGTGAGTAGGGCTGTGTTAATGGAAAAGGCAGTTTACGTATACATTCACACAATCTTTTCATTATGAACATCAGCAAATCTAGAAAAGCTTGGCCCCCTTTCCTGGCCAAAGTAGCATCCCTCCACTGTTTGCATTCTACCTGAGAGAAGAATACAAATGTTGGAGCTATAAATGTTCACAGCTTAATTCCTAGTTTAAGTGAGATGGAAAAAAAATAACACTCTAGGGTAAAAAAATACCATAAAACCGTTTGACAGCAAAAGGGAATTCAGTCTTTCATTTTAGCATGGCAGCATAACAGGCACGCCTGCCTCCAAGCAGACCAAACACTGTCTCTTTAATCTCAAATACACACCCCTAGATGATAGCAAGGAGAAGGCTTATGGGGCTGAAAACAGCACAAAGAGCAGCTGAACTTGGAAAGCTGAGTTCAAATGTGTCCTACTTCTCCGTTTTCTCATCCTGCTAGAGATGAGAGCACTTCAGAGGTGACCTGCTTTTGTCTGCAGAGATACACAGAAACTGCACAACCATTACAAAGAAAACAGCAAATTGCAACTGCTTGTTCCAAACACAAAGGAAGTAGGGTTTGCTTTAAGATTGCTAGTGATTTTTTAGGATAATGTCTTCTGGATTCTAGTCATAACTTCAGTTTGTTGCTTAACCTCTGATATCAACTGTGCCTGCCCTAATTATTCTTCTACCAAACTGCTGAGTAGCTGTGTTTCAAGGATAAGATTGATGTTTTTGTCTGAAAAAGGGTTGCGAGTTTTTAAATAGCACCAAACCCATGCTTTATGCTGTCAGTGAGCATGGCACATTTGGGGCACTACACAATAATTCATAAATAATCCACAGTCATCTCAGTTTTGTTACTCTGATTGAGAAGTGATAAAGAGGTGACAATGAGACAAAGATCAGTCAGTTCAGGGATGGTGGGAAAATTTAACGATACACCTTGAGAAGCCTAGTCAAGAGGTTTGGTGTATGGATGATGTATAGCTGTTATGATCAGTACATATGCTTAGAATTGGAGCAGAAATTGCGGCAATATGGAGGTATCTGCCATGAAATGAGAAAGGAGGCAGGAGACAAGCTGCTGAGCTGGAATGGCGGACTAATGTTTATTTTGTAACAGGAAAAAGTAGTGTCGCCTCCCTCCTGATCATGATTTTCTGTGTTGGCTTTCTAGGGCTGCATTTCTATAGTCATTAAAGGTGCTGCCAATGTCCTGCTTTCTGGTGGTTGTTGTACAGAATAATGGAAAGCCATAAAAATTACAGTTTACCTCATAATTTTCTGAATTACACTAGGATGTTTATCATCTGCCTCTGAGGTAACACTTTGCCACCATTACCATTGAGAACTTGCTGGGAGGAACTGAAAGGAGTGTTCTCTGAAGGGCTTTGGATCAGAAACCCTTGCCAAATAGAGCAGTGTGAACTATAGGGTGCAGGCAAATACACTCCTCTAACATCCTTTGTTGGGTCAAAACATCCTTTGTGTGTCTAAACGCACAACAGAATTGCAGTTTTGTGCTAACTGGCTTGGATTTTTTCAGGCTGATTGATTATTTTAGTGGTTTTCTGCTCAGCACATAGATCTGGTGCTAATTTTATCAGCTTGGTTTTTAAATCAATAGATGGAGAGTACAGTGTCTCCTCTACAGATGGAATTACACAAAATGCATTCACTTAGGTAAAGCTGTTGGTATTGACTTGGCTGTTGCTAGCACTTTTCTACACTGATGAATTTGAACTTAGACTGCAGAGACAACACCAGCTTATTTGGCATTCACAAACCGCAGCACCATATTAGGCGTTAATTATATATGGCTAATTATATTAATTATAATGAATGAGAATTATATTAGGTTTAAGAACTATTTAAAGGGAACTAGAAATTAAAGCAGCAGGATTTAGCATCTGGCTGCCATGGACTTGTTCTTCATAGCCTTGGGCAGCATTGTTTGCCATTCTATCTCTGGTTCTCTGAAAGACAAGCTAAAGGCATGTACCTCCTTTGCGCAGCCCATGAGACCCTGTTATAGACACCAGTATCACTATATATATTAAAATCACAGCATGTAATTTCGAATCTTCTAACACTGCAGTTTTAAAGTCTTTTTTTAAAGCTAAATAGTTCACACCACTTCATAAAAGGAGAAAATCCTACTGAAAACTGCCTTTAAAAAAATTTAAAAGGTTAGAAGCTACAAGTAAATAAAAAATTATTTAAAAATGTTCCTATTTGTAGGAGTATTTCCAAGTAAGCTGAAATTGCATAAAGACCTCATCTTGCACCTGGTCTGGAATTTCTATCATCTTAGATTTTATGAGGGCCCTCTGACAGTGACATTTTGAGTGATAGGTTCAGCCACTGGGAGAAGACAAACCTAATAATCCAAGTAGGAGATTCAGAGGAAAGAGAAATTCATTAGAGAGTGATCTCACCAACTTCACCTCTGCCTCCACCTTTCCAGCTGCCAGGTGGCAGTAATCACAACAGCTCATTTTGAGGGGATTTGCTAACCTTTATAAGGCACTTCATAGGTGTGAAGCGGAACAAAGTTCACTGTATGTGGGTGGATATCTCTGAGCTTTGTCAACTCAGCAGGTGATTCAGTCGCTTCTCCGCAGAGGCCCTATTCCTGCTGTAGGCCTAAACAACAGGAATTACTCCCAGCTAGCAAGGGCTGGGCCTGAAAGGGCAGAATGTCCCCCAGGAGGTTGTTTCTGCTCTCATGGAACTCTAAGCAAAAGGCAGAGAAAAACCAAAAATGTTGTGCTGAAACATCTTGGCACAGTTTATGCCTGAATTTCCTCTCACTAGAAATAGAGGGGACAGAGACTCCCTCATTGACTGGCTGAAGGAGCTGGGCTTGTTCAGCCTGGAGAAGAGAATGCTCTGGGGAGACCTTATAGCAGCCTTCCAGTATGTGAAGGGAGCCTACAGGAGAGCTGGCTTTGAGCAACCTGCTCTAGTGGAAGGTGCCCCTATCCATGGCCCATGGCAGGGGGGTTGGAACTTGATGATCTTCAAGGTCCCTTCCAACTCTAACCATTCTATGATTTTTTTTAACACACTATTTTTGTATATCAACATCCTTCCATTCTACTGATAGCAGCAGATGAAGCACCCAGGACCACCCTCTGGCACTAAGGCCAGAGGGCACAGGAAAGCCTATTATTAATTTCATAATCTCCTAAAGAGGATGGTTCCAAGCAGCGTGCTTAGTGGGAATAGGCTCTGCTGGATGCTAAAACTTTCTAACTGTGCCACAGAAGTGATATAGAAGAATATAAGTTGATCTAAGTCAAAAATCATGTTTGAGATGTTTCTAGCAGCTTAACAGGATAGAGAATCAATCATTAGCACCCAGGGACATTCTTGTTTCTTGTGAATCTGCTTTTTATCCTGGTCCTGACTTCCCCTCTCTTTCTGATTACCTTCTTTCTTGAGCTGGAGAGCTTGTCACGTTTGTAGGGTAAGGCATCACAAATACTTCCAGAAGATACAACAACCATCACCACTGAAAAGAAACATTAGAGAAATAAAATAGACCAATGCAGGGACAGCAGCAGGAAGAACAAGCCACCAAAGAAAATGCATCATGCTATGAGTCAAGCTCCACCTCTTTCTGCATTCCCAAAGTCTGAAATGCAGGTCTGAACGTTTTCAGGTTTGGCTGAAACACTGTGTAAAACTTCAG
This sequence comes from Jacana jacana, assembly GCA_013400555.1. NCBI lineage: Eukaryota > Metazoa > Chordata > Aves > Charadriiformes > Jacanidae > Jacana > Jacana jacana. The sequence goes on along the minus strand of VZTM01026702.1, from coordinate 132,968 downwards.
TTGCGCAAGCGACAAAGTTGGTTGCAGTCAGAGGCTGTCCTCACTGCCTGGATGCGACATGCTAATTCCTGTAAAAGGCTTTAGTTTGCAAGATGTGATTAACTGTGGAAGGCAGAGTTATTAGAACAAGTTGGAGCAGACTCTGAAAGGCCTCTCTAGGAATCTGTATGTGTATCGCTCCACGTCTGGAGGAGGCAGCCCTTAGTTTCTTAAGAAACATTTGCTCACATACATATCCTTTTGTATAGAAATGCAGAACTTAAAATTGTTTTCCTCTATCCATTCTCTTTTTTCTTTGGGTTCTGTTTATTATTCTGCAGTTATTCTACCGACTCTTTGATCTGATGAAAAAAAAACAAAACGCCCATTTCTGGCAGTCAGCAAGCAGACCTGGTTTCTATTTACATTCTGCTGTTAAAGCGATCTGGCATAAACTGCTGTTGACAATGACTCAGGTCAGGGAATGGATCTGCCTGAAAACTAAACCAGTAAAACCCCCATGTTGTTAGTTTTCGTGATGAGGTTAACCAGGTGGCTGCAGACAGCCTCCCCCAGTGCCAGTACTTGGGGCAGGCAGGAAGAAGTGGCTGGGGACCAGAGTAAGGGCTGGTGCCCTGTGCTTGTCAGCAGCCCTGCCTCATCCCTCAGGCACAGCTCACAGAGTTGCAATTACTCATTTGAAAGCCAAGAAGCAGTGCCACACCAAGGTTTGGGGTGCTAAATTCACTAGTTGGAGCCAGTCCCATGTGGAAAATGTATTACCAAAGGCAACATAAGCTGGAGAGGAGTATTGGCTGGTACCAGACCAGCACTGTGCAACAGGCGACAGGTCTGGAGACTCCGAGGGCTGCCTGCTGGGGCTGCCTGGTGGAAATTTCCTCCTTCCATGCTGAGCGTGATGGCTACAACAGTGACTGACACAGCACAGGGGACTGAGCAGGTCAAGCAAGAGGCAGCTGCGTGTGGTTCCCACAGCTTCCAGCTCCAGGAAATGCTGCTCTAGGAAGAGCCACGCCATCTTGCCCCAATTTGAGCTGCCCTAGAGTATTGCATGGGGCAAAAAGCCCTGTTGTCCTGTGCATCACGTACGTCCACTCTGAAATGCAAGTTTTCCATGGGCATTCCACGGGCAGCAACACAAAGGTCTCTGCAGCTTTCCGCCGCCTGGCAGGCATCAGTAAGAAAGGCATTAAGTGCTCTTGTCTTTGGCACAGCAGCCCCAGCAAACTCATAATTCTCAAAGAGAACAATGCAATGCATTTAACATTCTTCTGATTAATATTTCTGGCTACAAGCCATCCATTGTTTTTACTACATAGCTGCTCATCAATAGGGGCTCCAGAAAACAGCAGAACAAGCTGGAGCAGCTGTGGAAGCCTTGGTTCTTCAAAAACTATGGAAAACGTCAAGAGGTTTTCCCCCTCCCTCACCCCCATTTCTGCAGTTTGCTTTAAACTCTAAGCTGGGTTGATAAATCTACACCTGAGGGTCTCACTATGCTGATCCACTTGTGAAAATGTTTGCTTTTGCGTTTATGTCGCCTCGTTAGTGTGGAATGTTTATACTCGCTTCTGCATTTGCAGTTACCTGTACAGTTACATACCGTGTGCTCTGACTGTGCTGATAAATCCCACTGTATCTCTGACCCTTCCGCAGTAATTGCTCCCCTAGGTCCTGTTTTCCAAAGATTTCGATGTTTTAACCTTTGAAATGGAAGTAGGCCTCGTTTTACTATGAAGTTGATGGGAGAGGATATACCATAAATTTGGCCCGATTTTACTTCAGTGCCTAATTGATTCGTTGGAGACGGTGATCTGGAAACCTGAGCAAGGTTATACTACATTTACTCATGAGGACAAGGCAAACAGTAAAATATCATTCCTGAAGAACTGGGCACTGATTCTTCCTTGTATTGTGCTTTTCTCCTCTTCAGCCTGAGAAAATAATGTGCATTAAAACTGATAGAAATGTATTTTATGTGAATATAAGCATCATCACATCTTTAAGGCATGAGACCTACAATGGTAGAGTAGGAATTGCTAACACACTGAATTTCTGGGGTGAAGTAAATGCTCTACTCACTGTGTAAATGTAGATATTTATCTAAAATATACAGTTCACAAAACAGTATGATCTGGGGGGATCGGGGGTGCGTGCATTGTCAGTGATGATGATTTCCCACCCCTTCACAGATTTGTGCCTCAAATTGTGGAACTTTCATAGTGCCTGGGAAACGAGCAAGCATTGACATGAGTAGAATCCAACACCTTTCTCCTGTAAAATAGAAAAAGCAAGGTAGGAAATGCTCTGTCCTTTTTAGGCATCAATCACAGAGGCAATAAATCTTTCCTCGGAGCCCAGAATTGCCCACTGTTTTGTATTATCTTCTGCGTCACACTCAAGCGAGGATTCCTCCAGCATCAGAGGGGCTGTAGGAACAAGCTCCTAACTCTACTGATGAGACACTCAGACATAAGGGAGAAAAAGAGCACCAGAGCAGGTGGGAAAGTCGTGACAGCTCCTGACAGATGGGAGCACAGATTGGGTCATGGATAGGCATGTCACTGGAGGAGCTGAGGATGAGGAAGGCAAAGGCAGCCCAGGACACCTGAGGGGTTGAAAGAGACTCTCCAGGCTGTGCTAGAGAAAGGAGGAGAGAAAGGATCCAGGAGAGAAAGGAAATCCAGGAGAAAGAAATCCTGTGCTCAGCAGGGGTGTCCAATACCCCCATTTTTCTGTGCCACCAGACACACTCCCATCCTTTGGCAATAAAACCAACCGTCTCCTCAGGACACATCACTCCCTCCGGCCCTAGTTCAGTCCCTGCTGTAATGTTAAACCTTCATCTTTATCTCCCTCCATCACAATCCAAACCCCCAAGCACAAAGTCCGTGTATTTTACTCTGATGTGTTGGTCAGAAACCAGGTTATTACGCTCCCAGCCCAACACAAGCGTGGGGAAGAACAACAGGCAGCCGAGACCACATCCTTTTACGTCTTTATTTGCCAGTTAAGATCCTTTTATTTCATCAATGCAAATATGCAGAACAGCAGGAAACCATGTTTTAAGCAGCACATACCAGTTGGCTGAGAATAAACTAACTACATTCCCCAAGCAATGTAAAAGTAACAATGCACATCATCTTCCAGAAGAAGAAACAGACAGATACTGCAGCCGAGAGGCACAGCAGGCAGCTTCCATACAAAGAGGTTTGGCTACTGAAAACTCTAGAACCAGCCCTTGCCCCTGTCTTCAGCCCCACCCCCCGCCCCCCACAAGTCCTACTATAATTTAACCACCTTTTTTTGTTTGGTTTGGTTTTGGTTTTGCTATCTACATAATATATAAAATATAAACTCTGTTTACTTATAATACTTACTTTTCTTGATAAATAGCTCTTTAAAATATCTACTGTACATATGTCCATGCGTTTGACATTATATATATATATATATCATTTATATATATGTATGTATGTCTGAAAAACAATAAATATATACTCATTATTGACACAGCAACAAACTGAACATCGTCTCAGCTTCAAAACCAAAGGAAAGAAAAGCAGTACAGGGAGAAACAATGAGCATCACTTGTGAAGCCCAGCCCAGCCCAGTCCAGCCCAGCCCAGCCCAGTAGGGAGCTCCGATTCCTGCCCCAGTGGGGCAACAGGCTGTGCCGCAGACTCAGGCAGTCGTGGTGTTAACGCATTCTTTAATGACTCTGTGTTAGAAGTCACTTCAAGCCATAGGTGAGCCACCCTCGACGCCGTGCCTGACACGGACTGAGCGCTGGCTCAGCGGGGAACAAGGGAGACTCGCCTCCTGGCTCGCAAGGGAGTGAGAAACAGAGCGAGGAGGGAAGCGAGCTTGTCGGCTGGTGTAAAGGGGAAAGGAAGTGAGGGCCAGCACATGGCGGAAGGTCATAAATAACATGGAAAACAAGTTTATAATAGAGTTAAGTGCTTTTAAAGATGACGGCTGGCACTGCTGCAAGAAGTATCTTGATTATCTGTTGCCAACTCCATGTAATGAACCAGTTTCCCCACTGCCACAAGGAGAGACAAATGAAACCCAGATGGCCAAATGCAGAAACTAGAGCTGGGGTCACTGCATGACTCTACCAGGCTGTAGGTTCAGGGCCAAAACCTGCCCAAGGGCAGCTGAATTCACTGCATGGCCTTAAACCTAACGGGTAGGATTTTTTTGAAGTATGAACTTAAAAAAAAAACCAAAACAACCAACCAAAAAACCCCACACCCAAGCCCAAACAGTTTGTTTCACATATGCCAAAATGTAATAAAAGATGGACTTTTAACACTTTTCATTTCAAAACAGCATTTTTTAAGAACGGAACTTAATCCCAAAGGAAAAAACTTAAATTGCCTTCTATTAACACTTTTTGCATTCAGTTTTGGACAGAACATAGCCATTCTGTTTATTCATTTAACCAAAAATGCTGAATAAAAGCTATTTCAGTTTGACCTAAGCTGATACCCTTCACTCCCCGGCCCCATGGCTTTGATTTGGCAGCTTTGAAAAAGTCAGTCCTTGCCTGGGCTCTGGCTTCATACCCTCCGCAAGTCATGCGGTTATGACATCAGCTCATGAATGCAGCATTATGTCGAGTCCTGTCTACTGAAACCTTCATCTGCTCATGAGCAAATGGAAGCAGGCAGTTATTGTTGAAGGGGAAATCGTTTTTATTGGACAGGCTTCATCCAGCAGCCCAAGAGAGAGGAAATTTTGAAGCAGACCAGACTGACAATTATACTTCCTCTCTAGAATTTACAAACTTTCCTCCCGACAACTTCAACAACAGCAGCAAGAAGCTGCTCTCCTGAACAATCCTGCCATTTCACAACCAGTCCTACACACACAGGGAGCACTGCATTGAGTTTCATACGTACTTAAGAGTACATCACTGGGCCACTGGAACATCATACCAACGTGTTGATTGTCTACATGAAGCCAGAAGTCTGCTGGCTGCTTTTAAACCCTCCTAAATACAGAACTTAACAGTGAAGAGGCTTGTTAATTTGTGGTATTTTATACTGAAGGCAATAGATAAAAATCACATCTAAAAATTCCCAGCAACAAGAAATTCTGTTATCGGTGATTTCTGAATCTCTGCAAAGACACCATCAAGATACTTTACCCATTAAAATTTACCCATTACATAAAATCTGGCGTTTGGGGTTTTTGGTAGATAAACGAGTCATTTTAAATCGTCTGGGTCTTCTTCACATTTGTATGGACACAAAAATAAACAAAGTAACAGAGAAATTGAATTGTCCTTGCGCTGTGACCACGCACAGCAGAAAAGCCTCCTTTTTTTGGAGTGGCTGAACTTCCAGGAGAGCAGTTCACTTGTACTGTGACTGACTGGAAAGTTCTCCAGAAGACGGAAACACTGAGCACAAAGTGGAGAGTGCCTCTGATTGCCCTGTGCTGGATGGGCAGGACCTTCTCGTGCTGTCAGCCAAAGCAGCCCATCCTGAGCCTCAACTTGTCAGTGTGTGCCCTGATTCTCTGCCACACTGGCTGCACGGGTAAGGACTTAACACCCCTACTTGGTATTTTCTAACTACACAGCTAAAGTACTACTAATTTAGTGCATGCATGATATTAGATATAGGAAACCCCAAGCTCTTGCAGAGTTCTTATGCCTCCACATAGGACTTATACTGAGTTCAGCACTGAGGACTTCACTGAGGTCTAGCAGGAGTACAGGACAGATGCTGCTTCCCTGAAGGCAGGGTCCCTTCTCAGGCTCCCAAACACTAAGGTGGAGCAAGGCTGCTGCTGTCACCCTTGGGAGGGACAGCCTTTACCCTCCACACAACCACCATGTTCTCCCTGTTGGCGTGGGCATTGTAGGTACCAGACTGCAGACACCCCTCCCTGTCACTCACTGCTGCAGTCACCACTCTCTTTGGGCACATGGAAGGACTTCAGTTGTGCCCTGCTGTCACTCAGCATAGGGAACTCCAGTGCGATTCCCATGGAAAGTAAGACACTGTCTCCCAGCTGACTGTCCCAGCATTGGAACAGACCCCTGCAGAGCAGCAGAGAACTTCACCTGGGCTCTCCACTTTGGCTCTTTTTGATTTTGGCAACAGACCATAATGTTCCATACCCTCTGTGCATAGGCTGATGGCAAAGGAAAGAACCTCTCCAACAGCAGTCCTGGGAAAGAGGAACAGATATTTCTTACCTAGTGTACCAACAAGCTCATCTGGGGGCTGTTGTAAATTCCAGCAGTAGTTGCAGTTTGGCTATAAGGCCTGCACCAGTTCTAGCAGCGTTCATCTCAAACCTTGTGGCACGGCATTAAAGAACAGCATTAAAAGTGCATTTCCAAATAGATGTTTCCGAGGGTGGCTTTTGGGTTCAATCAAGTCCATCTCTGCTATCTGCTGCCCAAATTCTTAAACCCAGCGTGAACTCCGGAGGCTACTTAGGGCAATTCAACGCACTTTCAACTGCACCAAAACAGCAGAGGGCTTGGTGCTGTCATGAAAGATCCCATTTTATCAGAACAGTAAAATACATTCTAAAAATAAACAAGATTCCTTCCTCCTCTAAGCCAGGTGGAAGTTTAGTCTCTTTACGCTTGACACTACAGCACCTTCACCTCCCAGAGAATGGAAAAACTGTCATACGGTCCTGAACATATGCAGTTACTGCTGCCATCCCGCTTAGGTAACAACTTCACCTAAATCTAGCATAAGATCTGTTGCCGTCAGAAGAGGAGGTCCCACCCCACCCCTGCTCATTCTGGCTGTCCCCCTGGGGCCAGCACAGTGGTCCCTCAGTGAGCTGTATAGGACCAAACCCATTGGTAAGCCAGTACTAACACTAGCATCAGATGGCTACATAACCAAAGCACTGGATTTTCTTTCTGCTAAGCAGAATCTGTGCCAGTAAGTCTGCGCAGAGGATGGATAAAGCCTGTCACCTAAACCTTTGAATCTGGGACAGAAAGGTTGAGCTCAGTAGTAACATCCCTGTGTCTCGCCTGGGGACTTGTCCTGGATTCAGCTGGGATACATCTAATTTTCTTTTAAGTGCGCTGTGTTGGTATGGATGGAATGTCAATCGTGCATATTGTTTTAGCTGTTGCCAAGTGATGTTTATACTATTTAAGGACTTTTTTCATGTTTCCACAGGAGCTGAGAAGAAGCCCAGACAGAAAAATGGAATGGCCAGTGGAATATTCCATACCATAGATTTCATGCTCAGTATATAAATGGGGGCTTGCAAGAGGGGCAGAAATTTGGGATCACTGCTCTGGATGGTGCCAGCTCACCAGGTGGTGAGAGTGACTTGTGTTGTATTACTTGACCTTGGGAATGCTTCTACCTTTGTTATTATTATTATGGTTATTTTCCTTTTCCTGTTTTTGTTCTATTCAACTGTCTGTATCTCAGCCCCTGCTGGATGGGGTTAAACCATGACAGGATTGCTCACTGCAGGGGCAGGGAACAGGATTCCAGCATATCTTCTTCCAGCTGGCATCACAAAACCCAGAAAGACACGGAAAGAAAGGAAAAGAAAATACAGATAGGAAAAAATGTCAACATTTGTGAACCACAACAAGGTGCAAAGACATGAACAGAATTCCAGCACAACAGCCAAACCACTAAGAAGCAAAAGTCATTTTGGTCCACACTTAGTTCCAATTTTGGATGATGTTTAACTTGCGTGGTTAATTATCCACAGGCTTGCATTCATGACTTCAACTAGCCACTCTTTTCAATGAATGGCTTTTGTATTACTCTATGAAAACCCTCTTGATCCTCTTGGGGCTAATTCAGTTTTTCAGGAGAAAAAGAGAGATGATATCTGAATCAAATTCTCCCTTCTCTATTTCTCTGTATTTTTCAGGGCAGGAACTGGATAGCATGGTATACCATGACAATTATAATGAGAAATTCTTGTTGGCACTGCCTCAGGCATTCTCAGAGATGCATTTTTAGAAAAAACATCCAAACTCACCAAGGGCTGCTTTCAAGAAGAACCGATGAAAGCTTGCCCGAGGTCTTAGCAGAAGTGGTCAGCCCCAGAGACAGTTGCTAGAACAGGCAAAACAACATGGATAGAAAGAATTCTCCATGGGTGTGGTTTTGCAGTATTACATTATTCCTTCATCAGTCACACTATTATACTTTGGGGAATATTTCAAGAAAGGTCACAAGTATGCTCTTCAAAAATTGAGCACACATTAATAATTTTGGGGTGGGAGTAAAGTTTCCTAACTTTAGCCACCTGAAAACTCAGAAGCCAAGATTCTCTGCAAAGGAGGACAGGAATTTCCAGTGGGCACCTCCTTCTATATGACTCTCAGGACTAACCAAGTGAGCCTTCGGAGAGCTCTCTCTGCATTCTCTGGTCATCAGTGCATCAGGAGAAGACACCTGACTTTCAGCTGGCTAAAGTCAGGTGAGATGAACCACCCTATTGGGGCCCTCCTGTTCAAAACCATGAAGCTCTAAAACTGGGCACAGGACAGGCAGGAGCATACAGCAATCAGAAGGAGATATTTGTAGGAGAAGCCCTAGAGAAGCCCTTAGCGATCCGAAAAATAGCAAAATGGCAAGTGCTTTTTAAAAAACTGAAATCATTCTGGCAGTTCTCTTTCTAACCTAGAATGGCAACACTAATGTGATAGCCTTGAGAAAGAGGGCAATATTTTCTCTTTTAGTTTACTGCTCATCATCTTCCTTCCCCTAGTCAAAATTAACAAAAAACCCTGAAAAGGTTTTTCTTAAGTTTAATGTCACCTAGTGCTACATGCTTGTGTTCTACTTCCTTCCTACCTGAGGACCTAGCGCTGTAAACACATAAGCACTGGAGCAGCTTTAGGCAGAAAAGCAGGATCCCTGGTTACCGGGACAGTTCATGTGCCTATCACTATATTCTTTCGAGAATATGGATATCTATATACCTAAAATATCTGTACATCTGTATTCTCAAAAGAATATATTATTTCCAGACTGCAATCTAAATATTAAAAAGAAGAACATGACAAACATACCAAAGGAGTTTGTCCGCCCCTGCGCTGCTGGCAAGGAACGATGACTACAGTACCAGTAGCCACTTACAGGAGGTGAAGAGGTGGGGTCCTATGTCATTTTTTTTCCCTGGAAATGGACAGGAAATTTTCTCATCCCTTTTTTTTATGCTTGTTTGCTTTTTTTTTTTGTTTTCATTCACACTCACCACTCAGTGGAGGTAAGAGTTTCTGGGTTGAGCTATAGGAAATTAAGTGTCAGATTGCATCTCTCAAGTGCAAGTTCACGAAGGTTAAAAAGAACACCGCCCACCTCAGCATCAAACAGTTTCTGGTTGGATTTCTACTGGTTTCCACCTAAAACCAAAACGCACCATGAATTCACTCAAAGGTCAATCCCAGACACAGGAAAATTGTGTGAAACCTTCGTAACACTAGCCTGAGCTCAGCTGTCAATACTGTGCCGGGCCGCTCGCCACCCATGGAGGTTTTGCACAACCCATTTTAACCAGCAAATCTGTGCAGTTTAACACTGAAGCTTACTGGGAGCTCACAGAAGACCCTCTCTCCCCCAGTACCAGGGAATATGCACTGTGGCTGAGGATTGCGTTGTTTTGAACGCCACACATTTTCCTACTTAATTGTGCTTTAAATAAAACCAAAAAAATCAAAACAAACCAAAAAAACAACTAGCTAAACCAACACCACAGAGAAGCTCCTAACAAGCTGTATGAAAAGTGAGCTGCCAAGAGTTTTCGTATCACACGACACTTTCACACCAAGTCCTATTACTCTGTGTGTTGGTTAGGGGTGTAGTACTACAGCATGGCGGCATCAGCTGTCACGGTAGGAACCATTCATGTCAGACACTACAGAGAATTTAATGACATGACAGTACCTTCACAGCCCTCTGGTAGGTGAGGAAAATCTAAAAGGATCTTCCCAACCTTTCACAGTAAACACAATTGGATAATCTAAAGCACCTGCAAGCAGGAGACAAGTCCATGATATATCTTTCCAATCAGCCAGCTAATACTGTTATCAAAACAGGTATGTTGTGTCAGCTCTTAAGTCTCCTATCTGTTTTGGGCATTTCTAAGGACCTTATCACTTTGGCATTTAGCCACCAACAGATGTAGTTGATCCACACACCATATTTCCTTCTCCCATATCCTCAGCTGTTTCTAACATGCCCAGGCCCTTCACAGGGGCTGAATTACTATTTCCTTTAAGAGCTGTCTGGTTCCTCTTCTTTCCTAGGAGCTGAGAGGAGCTAGCAGTACAGAGACATCCTGCTTTTCCGCATGGCTTCACTGATTAAGTATGCCGGGCTCAGTTCTGGCTCCTCTGTCATGATTGAAATGTTCTGCCACTCCCCCAACTGGTTTGACTTTTTAATGGTGTCCACCACACACAGGGCATACAGACAGTCGTCAAAAGTGGCAGCCATCGTGAGGGGCCTCCCATCCCAGGTCCTCCTGTCATCCTGGTCCTCAAATGCCTGCCGGACAGCTTGAACCATCTTAATGGTGCCCCGGAGATAAGGGGATGGGATGTCACTGAAGGCCTTCTCTGGAAGTAAGGAGTTGCTGACTGGCGTGGAGTCCTTCAGCAGGAGCTCTCGCTGAGGAGAGCTGTTGCTCTGTCCATAAAGATCAGTACCAATTACAATCAGCCGTCCTGCCGAACCCACCACAATAATGTCTTGTTTGAACTCCCCTGGGACGTTGAAGTTGAGCGTCACCGTGCAGCACACACCACCTTCCAGGACCATCTGGAATGTACAGAAGTCGTCGCTGGTGATCTGCCGTATCCCCTTGATGTGGTCCGTCTGCTTCACAAAGGTCTTGAGCAACCCATGCACCTTCACGGCCTTCTGGCTGGTGAGGAAGGTCAGGAGGTCAATGATGTAGGTGCCAACTGAGTGCAAGCCCCCACCTCCCATCAGGTCATCACAGCTCCAGTTGTACTTCTTGCCTAGCAGGCTTCCACTGTGAACCTGTACCTCGCACACCAGCAGCTCCCCTACATAACCCTCCTGGATCAGCTGCTTCATCTTCACGAAGGCAGGCAGGAAGCGCAAAACGTTCCCCATGATGCTCATGAGCTTTGGGTAGTAATGAGCTGCAGTCATCATCCTAAAAGCGTCCAAAGGGGTTGCTGTTCGGTCACAGATGACGTTTTTTCCAATGCCTGAAAAGCAATTTTTAAAAAATTATCAATATATTGACTGAGTAAGCTGAAAGCCTCAAGGCTATTCCTTAAGCCAACAAGAAAGATCCTTGAAAGAAGAAAACATTTTAATGTGGTGTTAAAGGCACTAAGATCCTTGCTGGCGTGTTTCCAAAATGCACCTAAGAGCTTCTTGAGCACCACAGTGAAAATGTATCCCTTCATATATTCAAAATGCACTCATACCTAAAACCAGCAGGACGGTGAGGGCCTGCACAGCTAAGGAAGTATGCTAAGCTAAGGTGAACCACCACTCCTCATTTGCCACCTTCTAGGAGCAACCACCCCCACTCAGCCATCTCAAAGACATCTCTCCTGTGATACCCTGCCTGCGCTTAGGCTGCTGAGAGCTGAATCTGAGCTTCAGATTCAAATCCCTGGAGCGTATGAGAAACACCACCACAGGTAACTTAATGCAGGTACACTGAAAAGTCTGGACTTGTCTTCTTTGTGGTCTTGTCCCTTCATTTTTCTTGTTCAGACTCTTTAAGAGGCTCAGACTGGAGCGAGGGAGAAGCACGGGGCTCGTTGCTCGATTTAAAATGTAGGAATTGCCTCTCACTCATACAATTCCAGACTATTCTGACAACAGCACTCGGGTTTTTTTGAAGCAGCTCTGCTGAAATGTCAGCAGTGCATCCACAGTGCCAAGGGAGAGCCACGACTGCTCTAAAGCAGGTCAAATCTAGCTGTGACAATCTGTTCCCTTACAGAACTGCCCATATGGGCTCACTGGTTACTGAAACTTGCGTGACAGTCCTGTTTGTCCATCAAGGTGTGCACCTGAATGCTGTGCAGGCTGAGATGCCTAAATAATGGCTTTGTTATAGACTTCTCCTCATCAAATACTTTCATTCTGTACCCATGCACACAAGAAGTGACAGAATCTCCACCTTCCTTTTTAGTTGCATATAAAGATATTTTTTGAGGCTTAATGAGCAATATTAGGTGAGCTATACAATACCTTAGAGCACTAAATATCTTTGCCTTGACAGCCTCGGGCTATAGCTGGGCCAAGCACTTAAAAGAGCTGAATTTGGAGCCTGTCTGCTGGAGTCTGGATGAATAAATCTGGTTACTCACTTTGTGTTTTGATTCCTTTTCCCTCCAGATAGGTGAGAAATCCCTTTTTCTTTAAAGAGCTATTGTGAGAATAAAATTTTAAATGTTTTAGAGCTGTTTAGCTGAAGTCATATAAATACTGACAGATGGCAGGGATCTGTCTGAGCCCACTTACATGAATATTTAACAGCCTGACTGGAAGAAGAAGGGGGTCACAGTCCAAACATTCAATAACCAGCTTATCCACAGTGCCTATTCCCAGTCTTTGTCTGCTGCTATTTGAGTAGCTGAAGCTGGAGGGAGGGCTGTCACCACTGAAGTGGCAGCCACATCTAGTTAACAGCCAAGATGGGAAAGATCTTCCTTTAACTTGCTCCTATTTACCTTCTACTTAATCAGATCAGTAGATCATTTTCCTCTTACATTAGGTAGGAATCCTCTCTTCAGCCATGGCCTTCCCTTCTCACTTTTCTTTCTCATCTTTACATATTACTACTGGTGACCTAGTTGACACATTCAAGCATATAGCACTTCTTTTCCTGCTCCTGAATATTTTTTTTCTGCATCTGTTTGATACTGGAGAAAGCATTCATCCACCTGCCCTAGATTTGTCTAACTGGCAGTTCAGCTATGGCACTTGATAGAGATCACCAATATAAGAGCCCTTCTTGAGTTACACAGACTCTTCGCAGAGAGATTTTAGTCTGGCAAATTAGTTATGAAATAAAGGGAAATCTTAGACAAAAGTTGCCCATAGTCAAATCTACCTGAAATAGTAATTTTCCCCACAAAGAACCCATACATACTATGGCATTATCTGACCCGTTCACCACTGATCCACAAGCATCACTTTCTGCTCCAGTTCAGCTTCCATCATTCTGCCTCACAGGCGCCTGTTGCATTTTATCTGGGGTCCGCGCAGGCACAAATCTCTCAAGGTATGCAGTTTTCCACATGTGCTTGTGTGGAAAAGGGCCTGCTTTCCTTAGGAATTGCAGCCTGGGGACAATCTTTTTGCTGGGTGTTCAGTACCGTGTGCAGTGGGGGACTGTCCTTCACTGAGTTGGGCAGGGATCACTTGGGACTGTCACAATCTGAGTACCAAGGGATAGTAACAAAGAGGAAAGAGGAGCTTATGGGTTTTTACATCCCTTACCATCAAGAAAAATCGCCAATAGGGTAACTGTAAATCAGGCATACATACAGAAAAGAGGGGCAGAGCCCTCACTATTTGTATGGAGTCAGGGAGAAGGTGAAGTCTTATGCTTACTCCTTCCCCCATTTCAACCTTTTTGGAAAGGTTAAAACCTTTTAATTACAGCAAATCCAAACTGCAAATGTTTTGAGAGCCTTCCCATCTCCCCGCATACACCGACAGTACAGGCTGTGCTCTTGTCCCTATCAGGGATTTAAACAGATTTTTGCTTGGTGCCCAGAAAGCTTTTATATTCTATTAAAGCTTGTGCAGGTTCCTCCAGCATGACACTGCCCAGCACTGGAGTCTGGGCAGCTACAGGTCTTTGTCTTTCTGTAGCTGCCAATCTGCAAGCAGCCACATTAGCTTTCTCCAAGCAGGGAGAGAAGATGAAAGGTTTACTTAATTTAATTTAACGAAATAATCTGGTGTGTTTATGCAGCTAGGGTAAGAAACAGGAGGATCAAAACACCATCATTTTTCTGCTCTCCTCCCTCTGCTCTCTTCTCAAAAAGAGAAGGAAAAAAGGCACCTTCCCTTGGAGCCCTTCGCTAAAGCAGCCAGAGGCAGAGCAGAGAGGAGTGTGTGAGGAAACCCCCCCAAGCTCCAGGTGCTGCAGGGAGAATCACTGGGAATGAGCCCCTTCTCCTGTCCTGGGGGCTGAGGGCTGAGCCTGGCCACTTTTGGACAAGACTCTCCAAGAGAGAATCAACTGTTACTGCTTGTCTTTCTGTCAGTGTGTTTTGCCACTTCACACAGCTTTGAAAATTACAGCACAGCAGACAGCAAAGGCTTCGTTAGTGACACCAAAGCAGGGCGGTGCTGTTAGCTTGTCTCAGCAAGTGCCATGTGTTTGCTCGTGGCGATAAGCCATAGAGGCAAATAAATTTCACTGCACAAAAGGGTGCATAACCCTTCCACTTGCATCAAGAAATCTGGCCTACAATGCAACAGTTCTTATCAGGCAACCTCTGAGCATTGGCTTCTTGAGTTCTTAGGGAAAAGGAAGAAAAATAATTTAAGTACACATCATTCTTTCTGAGGGCTCTGCACAGCCTTCACCCCCCAGTCTCTCTGCTTGGCTGTGCTTCAAAAAGAGACAGAACAGCGCCAGCGAGGTGGTAAGTGACATGATATGGCATGGGATTTCTCTGACCTGGCACAGAATAGGGGGGAGCTCACCCCCGATCAGCCAAGTCCACAGCTGAAGTTGGGTAACACATCTCCTAGCAAAGCTTCCAGGGGTACAAGCTGACTATGTGGAGTCAACCCACAGCTGCCATGCGGGGCTTCAGCCTGGAACCTGCTTCATGATGGGCAGAAACACAAAGAACCTGCATTAGCAGGCACCATGCTGTGGTGCCCAGCAGCTCACCTGTGACCGCAGGTGTGGGGTGTTTTCTCCCTCTAGCAAGAAAACAGGAAAAAACAAATAATGGTGTATCTGGAAGGTGTCTATCCATGAGATGGACGAGATCCCTAGGCCAATGATTTAGGTATAACTCACTCTAGCAGTCCTTAAAAATGGGAAAGGACATGAGTTGAGGAAAATTACACAAGAGAATTGACTTTAGGTTTGATTGCTAAAGACTGAAAGATTGCAACATCTGACAATTGCTTGATTCTTCTTTGAAATTAATTGAGGTTTCCATAGCAGGTCAACAACACAAAACTACTACTAGCACTAGTGTCTTCTCACTTCTCAGTGTCTCATAAGGAAAGCTAAGGGCCAAATGGTCTATCTAAACTATTCTTTTTCTCCCAGGGTGCATATATCCACCAAGCCAAACCTCAACAACTTGGACTCCAATCTGCATTTATTTTTAGAAGGTTTTTTAAGAACACTGATGTTCTCTGAAGACACAGATGTCTAACCAATTCCCTAGAAGTAGCTGAGCAAATAGAAAAACCAATGTCCTATACTGTCCCTGGTGCTATCATTGGAGTGCAGTGTTCTCTAGCACTGTGCCGTAACTACCATCTAACAGCTTGTCACCCACTCCACAGGAATTATTTTTCTCAGGAAGTCATGTGATTTATTTGGAAACTTCAGCCTTCATTTTAGAAATAAGAAGCCCTTGTGATGTGGAGATAATTTTGAAAGCCAAAGAGCCCAGAAGTGCGTGGTGAATAGATACAGTCCACAGTAGCAGTATTTACAATTTTTTCCAAGTAAACGTATGGGAAGGGCAAGCTGCTAGAGGAAGAATTTAACTCCCAATTTTGAAATGCCTGGTGTTTGCAGCTCTTCATTTTACAGACCGCTCTAGCTCCTTGGCTACCAGCAGCCCAAGATTCTTTGTCCCTGTGACCTTCCAGTTCTACACAGCCTAAAACCAAGAGAGCCCGGGCCCACAGTGCAGGGAGGGCAGAGCAGCTGTAACTGGTACAGGCTTCATCAGTTCCAAAACCTGCAATGTCAGCTTCCCCCCCCCCATCTGCTCTGATTGTTTTAAATAAGGAGAGAAACATTTTCACATTAAAAACTCCAGCTAATTAAAAAACAGTGCTCACCACTGAACTGAAGTAAGACGAGGCCTCTATCTGTTCAGCTCAGGACATGAGGCCCCAGTATAGTATTTTCTCCTCCTCCTATTCATAAGAAAATCCAAAAAGGCTCTATTTGGAGCCTGGGCATATAATCAAAGCCTTGACTGGCACCAGAAAGTCTCATTAGTTAGCGGAACGGTCACTACCTATTGCTCTTGGTCAGGAGTGGGGTGAGAGAAAGGGCAAAATGAGGTTTTGGTGCACGAATCTAAGTTAGTCAGCAAAAAAAATACATTTCTAAAGCTAAAGAGGAACTCAGTACTGGAGGAATAGTCTGAGATTCAGCAAATATAGGAGGAGTTATTTCAAATGGATGATTTAAAACATTTATAACAGATTAGAGTAACTTCTTTAAACATAGTTTTGGGGTTTTTTTTAAACCAAGCTCATACAGAATTACATTCCAAATGGTGACAATCTGCATTACCATTAATATGGTTAAAATAAATAAATATGGGCACATTTTTCTGCTCAGATTTTGACTATTGCAGCTGCTGCTGTTGCCTTTGGATCCTATGTAGAATCAGAGGGGAAATAATCTTTGGCACTCGGTTCTGTTCACAGCTTGTAAGACTTGTTGCTGTGCTATGTGCTGTATTATTAGTACACGTATTATTAGTTGTAATCAGATCACAGTTTCCATCCTAATGCAGCTTGCCATGGCTTGCAAATACGAAACAGTATAATCTAACACATAAATGAGGAGTATCTCCTACACATTCTTCCTTCTTCCCATTTCAGTAATGACTTCAGAAATCCTCACAGCTTTTCGAACCATTCCCTTCTATCCCTTTCATTCAAATTTGCAGAAGATACATTTGGAGGCTGCAATTTAGTGAAGACCTCAAAAAAGATTGTGTTGTCTACACTGACCCATGGCAATACTTGAAGACTGAATAAAACCAGGGGAGTTTCCTGTTCTCTTTCCCTTCCAAATTCATCACTCCTTAAGAAACCCAGAAGAAAATGTAAGTGATCTGAGCTATAACTGTGCTGAACTTTTGGCTGCTGGGGAGACCCACAGAGCTAAAAGCAGATTTTTGTGAAACAGCAAAAAGCACTATTTTTGCTGTTTCAGAACCGTCTTTACAATAATCTCACAGTCATGGTCCCTTTTGTACGTAGCTGGAACAAATCAGTTTGGTATTAACCTGTATTTCAAGCAGATATGTACCAAGGCGAGAGACGCAATATAAGAGAATGCCTCTTGGATATTGTATGCAAATACAGAATTTGAAGGCTCATAGAGCCACTGTTCACTTATTTTAAGTCGTGTTAGCTGGGGTGGCTCTTCAGTCTCTCAGAGGTAAAGCAATCATACAGGCAGCTTACCCTGCTACACGCATGATAAGCCACAAATATTTAGCACCGTAAATCGTGACCTTCTGATCTGCTCTTCGATGGGCGCAATATTCCCTAGTGACCAGTACCCCCTCTTCACCCCCCAGGCACTGCTTCCAAGCAGTTGTCTCACCAAAAAGTGCCTCTTTCGTTTGGCTCATTAATATGAAGCTCATCTGGGTGTTGGAGCAGTGGGAAGGGACTGACGAACTGGGCATCAGGAAGACCAAGGGGAAATCTTGCTTCCTGCCTCGAGCTCCCAGGGGAAGCCAAGGTGGCCATGGGGGGGTTTCTGGAGTCACTCCAGATGAACAAGCCGTGGCATGGGGTGCAGCAGAGGGGAGTGGGAAGGTGGATAAGGGAATGGAGAAGTGGAAAGGAGAGGGAACCGGAAGGAAGAACGCTACAAGATGGAAAGAAGGACACTAGAAGGGGCTGGTGCAAACATCCCAAAGCAGGTCCTGCCACTCCAGGAGCTGTACAGCAAGCCCTAATACGATCAGCAACATCCCCAGTCCTCAGAGGTCCATCCTAAATGGCTTTCATTTGGTCCACTACTTGTGTGAGTCCTGCTAGCATCTTTTCTGCAGAAAAAAAAATAACGAAGGAGGAAAATTAAACAGATTTCAGAGAAAACGAATACCCTCCTATACCCAGAGACTGGACAGGAAGGGGGGATGATGAAGAAAAAGCATCTACATCAAAATGGCTATATATGTGCTAGTTAAGCTATTGCCCAATACATACACCAGGGTAGAAAAATATAATACTGGCACAGGCTATTCTACAGGGCCGATAATATTTTCTGATGTGTTACATGTGGAGATGTGTGAATCACGTACTGCATAGTGATGAAAAGCTTTTGAATCCATCAGAAAATGGTCTAAATAAATACAGCTATGTAGATTTCTAGCAGGAGAAGTGGAAAACCTGACAGAAGGTAACTCTGCTCTGGGAAATGAGGAGCAATTTCTGGGCTACCTCATAAAAACAATTACTCAGGTGATTTGAAAATTCACACAGGACAAGGATTTTTTTATTACTACACAGAGGTGTTTCTGCTATTATTAGATGCTGCTGCTGTCAATATTGCAATACAGTAATAATTATAGTACCAACAAGAACAATGATTGTATAGATTGTATTCAGTGCATGGTCTGTCACTCAGTTCCCTGAGCGGCATAAAAACCACATTTATTTCAATCAGTACATCTGCCAGAGGAAAATTGATGGCAAGACAATGTTTCTTTGAGTAAACCTTATTTACCAAAACTTTTGACAAGGAGATAAATCTGGATGGTGAATGCCTAACAAGATTGGCATTAGTCACAGCTCTAACATTGGCCAAGGCAATCTTTGTTAATCACAGATACGTATAGCTGTTACAAAAATCAAGTTACTATAGCATAATGAGTCATAGCTCACGAACTGATTCATATTAACAGGGCATGTGTGTATTCCCAGTCTGCTCAAAGTGTGAAGGAAAATAACAGTGACTGAAGGAACATATTTTCCTTCACAGCTGAAACAGACGGCGGATGCACACAGGGAGTAATACACCCCCTGCTGACAAGGAGCAGCTCATTTGCCCGTAGCAAATCCATGGCTTACAGAGGTTTTACAAACCCTGCATCTCTTCCTCTGCATCAAAATATCATGAAGTAAAAGAACACATGCACTGTTAGGTTTTACTGTCAGCTGGGATGAGGCATGCTTCATAAATATTAGATGAAATATTCCATACAGTAAACATGCACATGCCCAAACTGTACATAGAATCATAGAATCATTTTGGTTGGAAGAGACCATTGGGATCATCGAGTCCAACCACCTGCCCTACTCTACAAGTTCTCCCCTACACCATATCCCTTAACACCACAGCTAATCTACTCTTAAACACAGTCAGGCACATAGCACCACACCAGCCAGGGGCTCAGTCCATGCACCTCCTTTTGGCCTTGGTGCATCACACCATGATTCAATTTTTTAGGCTGGTTTATGCTCACTGATACAATCTCTTTTCCACACAAATGCTTTGAAAACAAAACCCTAAACTTTCAAATACACATGGAAAAAAGCTGTTTGTGACTGGTTCTGCCTTGGTTGGCCTGTAACCGTAGGCTAAACCAAAGTTCACTCAGGTGACTAGCTGCACAACGAAAAGAAACCCTGCAAAGACACCCTGCTGCTAGTGACATATCATCATCAACAGTTTAGGTGTCACCCAACAAGACATGGGCAGCTCACTCAAACAGTGTGAGAACTGCAAGTAGGCTCAACGGGCAAGGTGGTGATCATGAGCTGTGAGCTTACAGAAGTGATTTCAGTTGGGTTAGCAGTCTGCAAAACCATTCAAGGAAAGAGAAAAACAGGGAACTGGTTTGTCTTGAAATAAAAAAAGAGATGCCGGGTTCTTTGTAGATAGATGGCTGCTCAGGTGTGGTGCCCAGGCTGGGAAAATACCCCCACTGACTCCAAGAGATTGTAATAATGCCTGCAGGTAAATAAGTGCCATCTAAGCATAACCAGGATGGTTCATCAGGATGAAAGAAGAGTGTAATGATGCTATCAATTTTCATTATGTATTAATATTGCCACTAACTTGTATTTGCACAGAGGTAGTCATTAGGGTTATGGACTGGGGCCATGTCTGCGCATATGTTGCTGTAGGTATAAGCTGTAGGCAGTATTCAAGATGCTTTGAAAGAGATGCAATACTTCTGTGCTGGATGTCGGACTGGAGGTTGCTTCATAAAGTTTTAGGTAGTCCTGCTAGCAGCAGGGAGTTGGACTCTGACCCTTATGCATCCCTTTCGACTTGAGATGTTCTATGATCCTACGATACATGATCTCTTCTGCAAAGACCTTATGTATCCACCTGATGTTGAGGGTGCAGACCTGAAGGTAACTTTTCTAATTAAGTCTGTACAAATTTTTGATTGCGTATTCTGTTAGATTGGGCTTTTGATTTGGGACCTATAAAGCATCTGCATCACTGAATCCATATGCAGTGTGCTTGAGAGCAAGGAAAGCAACTGAATTTTGCATACCTATGTATGCCAACACACTTTGCAAGGCAAAGGAAAATTCACTAGCCCTTTCCTAACATGCCTAGAGTTCGATGCTTGGTTTATAGCCCACCTGGCATGTCATTCTGATCTCTTCTCTGCAGGTGCTTATGCAAATAACAACACTGGAGCCTGAAATAAATGAAGCACTTAGTATTTCTTTAACTATTTAAAAGCCTTTAACTGCTGGGAAATCAAGAGAAGGTGTGAGTACACCCTGACAAACATCCTACTTGCACACCACGAGGAAATGCTTCAGGGGTCCCAGCTTGAGATTACTGTTCCGGCATCTGAAACATGCTCAGATTTACATTCCCGGAGCCCTGCTTGGATGCTTTCCATGCTCTCATATGCACCTGGGAAAAAGTATATGGGACAAACCACGCAGGCTTTCCCAAATTTCTATTCAATTTTTAGCTCTTCAAATCCCCATCAAAACTGCAGGGTCACATCCCTGCTGAGTACTTCCCCAGGAAAGAAAAAAAAGGACTATGTACTCAGATAAACTGAGAAAAGAAAACCATTGTACTCAGACCTTATTCAAGCAAACACTCATTAATTTCAAGGGGAAATTAATTGTTTTAGGATAAAATAAAAAAAATGTGAAAATCTCTGTATTTGGTCCTTTACTTGTTCCAATTACTCTCAATCCCTCTATTCAACTTCTCCAGTAAATTGCACACCATCAGTCCAGTGTATTATAATACCTTTCTCTTCCACAGTAATGAAATCACAGGGCAATCACAGCCTATGGTCGATCTCTATTCTCCTGAGGCATTATTATCTGTATTTAAATATGTTTCTTTTTCTGTTAGCTGACAACAACTAAATGCCCAGCTGTTGTAAAGGCTTTGGGAGGATTAGGAAATCAGGCAGTACAATTCTCTTTCAGCTTACCTTCCATCATGGAATTGTTTATGCTTACTGAGTCAGATAACTTTATGGCTGATAATTAGAGTTAATTTTCTTTATGTTTCTCTTGCCTACCCTTTCTACCCCCACTAAAACTACAAAATTGTAATCTGGTACTAAATAAAAACCTGACAAAAGATAAGCATCAGACTATTGCTGGTGAGTAATTAATGCAGCCATTAGTTTGGCAGATTTGTACAGGATTCATGAAGCTTTACGGGCATTGATAAATGACATCTCACCAGCCCAGTGACAGGGAATCCAAGTCTTAAGAAAAGAAAACCCCACAGCCCTACAAGTTGTAGTGTCAGATCCCTATCTGTATCTTACATGGCATCACCATGCAAAGCATCAAACCCTGTCCTCTCCCTGCACTTCATATTTCAGGATGGTTTTTCTTCAGTAAGCGTTCAATGATGCTATCAGTTTGTATGAGCTGCATTGCAGTTTCTAGTATGATCCTTCCCATGTGATGATTACATGAAGCAGTACCTTCACTACCTAGTTAACCCAGACTCTGCTCCAAACATTTTTCTTAACCATATTTCTCTGCACTGTTTCCAGCTCGAGTATTTCTACTTCTTTTCTTGCCCAGTGAAGTCCAAAGGATCTCTGTGCTAAAGGAAATGTGTCACCCCCGCAGTTCTGGATGAATGGAACATGCGTTTGGCCTCATTTTCTGAGTGGTTAAAATAAATTCTAAAATCATTGCTCACCTTCCCAAATACTGTACCGACTATGGATGCTCAACTATGGGCTGGGATGCGCTCAACTATGGGCTGGGATGCTCTACTATAACTGGACACATTTAAAAACTGCACACACAGAGTTTTGACTTAAGTATTTAAGCATATACATCAGATGCACACACACACAGAGAAAGGAAGGTGAAGACAAGCCCCTTTCACATACCTAAATACAAGCACGTGGCAGGTGGGGGTAAGCAGCTTATTCCTTTTATTTGGCAGTGTATGTATGCGCACTGTGTGTGTCCCTGTGTGCATCCTCATGTAGAGGTTCACACTATAAATCACATCTTCTCTCTACAGCTGCAGAAATTGGAAATGTAAATTTATAATTATCAGGCAAACTCTACTAGAGCCCATAAAGGTTGGGTCTGGTGGTAGAACCGGATTTTCTGAAGTGATGTCAAGTAATGCAGGGATGGACGAATGCCAGGTTGCAAAACTTGTCTTGAGGAGGAAAACACTCTCTCAGGAGTTTTGTACTTGTGTAAATAGGTCCCCTCTCTGCTCAGTGAGTGGCATCAGCAGCAGGACTGGAGTCTGACATGGCTGCTCCACTCTCATGAAAGGCTGCAGCAGAGAGGAAGAAAGCAGTTGGGAAGCAGGTGGTTTCAAGATGAAACAGGTCTTGACAGAGACTGGGCCAACCTCCCAACTTCACTTGGGGTTCAAGGCTGCCTTTTCTATCCACTCTTTTCTGGTGTGCCATTTCACCAGCATCAGGGAGACTACAGTCAGTCTGCAGGACTGCATTTTTCTACCTGCCTAGGTCATCAAAGTTTGTCTAAGACTATTTACAGATGGGACCATAGTTTGATTCTTCATGGCTTCTCATTTCTGCTTCACAGTCTAATTCCTCTGCTCAGCCCAGTGGTGTTTTTTACAGCTCACCAAGAACAGCAAGGATCAGGACCACAGAATACACAGGTAAAAAAAGTAAGGTAGCTTGGCCCACATAAGAAAATCAAGTCAGTTTATTAAAAATGCTGTTCATAATGAAATCTCTTTGTTGGGATGCTGTCAAGCTACAATATGTTCTCAAAGAAACTCCCACCTCTCCGAGTCAGCGGTGAGTAGCGCGGCTCTATCCCAGCCATTACTGGGCCTGGCTCCTTCAGTCCAGTCCCGTTCCCATTCTGAAGTTAATGAGAATTTTTAAAATGGAGTTTTCCACAGATTTGGCATCAGGCCTTAGCAAGCTTCAGGTCAAATCTACCCCAGCTGAAATCCCATTAATTAAAGTAGTCACACTGGCCATTGGTCTGGCTCTTCAACACAGTCAATGGAACAACAGTGAACGGATGACAAGGAAACTGTAGTTTTCTGTAGAAACTACAGAAACTACAGAAACTTCTGTAGAAACTGTAGAAACGAACTGCACTTTCATTAATTTCTCATCCAACACAACTTCATAATTCTCAGGTTCTTTGAGAAACTTCTAAATAAATTATAAAGCCCCTCCCACAGGCAAAGGCAGTCGTCTTAGAATTGGTGTACTTTCTCAGTATTTCATTCCTGTCAGCGAGAGCTCAGAGCCACCAAAGAGAAGCCATAACCCTATTCTTTAAAGGAGCAGCAAGAGCAGATCTAAGTCAATCAGCAATTCTAACTATGTGAGATGCTGACATGGTGCTTCCCTGGCTCCAACCCTGGGTCCATAAGAAAGATGGACACTTGATTCATTTCTCCCCAGCCTGCAGAGCTTACACAAGCGCCAAGGACTGAGCGGCAGCCCAACCAGCTGACTCGGGTGGCAATAACTCATTGAGTGCAATCTGCCTGGATGCCACATTGTCCCGTCTGCAGTCAGCCCACAGACTAACCCTCATGAAAGGGTTTCTTGGAAAATGCCATTCACGCTTACGCTGGTTAAGTGTGCACTGGACAAAACACATCTATGCTACACTAGTAGCTGAAGCCATATATTTCACTAGGCTTTTTCCCAGCTTGCTGTAATGGAGACCAGGAACTCATCCCCACCAACGAATATCTGCCAGAAAACACATCAACACTGGAATGTTTCCCCAACATGTTCAGTAGGCTGGATCTAGTCAATTATGGCAGCCCAAACTGACGTGTTCTTTATCAACCTGAATGCATTTGTATTTAGGTTTGCAGGTCCTACCCTCTTGTGCTAGATGCTCCACCAGCATACAATAGAAAACACGCCCTTATTTGCAATGGGCTTTGTTTTACCATGTACATGCTGGACACCTGGATGGGAAAGACTGGTCAATGTGGGTAGTTCCTCTTACTTCAGACAGATCTGCTACAGCACAAGCGCAGCTCAGGTTGCTGTACCTTGTGCTGCTCTGAGCTCGCTGCAAGGCTATATTCAGATCTCATCCCTCTGAAGCCCCAGGAGAACTTGAAGTAATATTCAAGGGGTAGAAACTTAAAGAGGAGAGCTCTCCTGCACTTGACCTTTCCCACAGTGGGTGAAAGAAATGTAATTTTTACCCACCTACACTCTCACAGGTATGTATCTGATTCAATGAAGAATAAAATACCTGTAAAGTAGGTCAGTAATTGTTAAAAAGCACTTGCACTTATGTTTCCTTTCTGAAGCTGCCTAACACACCGATCTCCAAGGAACAGGAGGGCAGAAAGGACGAGTCATTTTCAAGTGAGTAAGAATTGATTTATTTCTGAATGACAGTATGCAGCGAGAAGCCTAAAGCCCTTCAACTACTGCATTTTTCAGTCACAGATTTGGCTCAGATTCCTATGCAAAACAGCCCTAGAAAGATTTTTTTTCAATGTAATAGCACTGTTTGCCCCAAACACGTGCTGTTTTCTACCTGTAGCCCCTACAGAAGAAGAATGAGCAAGAACTCATGAGGAGAAATATCACAGTGGGCACAGACAGTTTTCACTGCAAGTCCTATTGAGATGCTAGCTCTGATTGATCTTCCCACACAGCACCTCTGCACTCAGACATGGCCACTCAGGAGGCCCAGGGTTGGGATGACAGAAAGAAGCTTAGGCTAATTAATTGCATTTCTTTTTCTGACTGCAGTGTTTTTCTGCCCTGCTGGATACTAAGAGGCCAGCACTGGCTCCTCTGATTAACAGTACCTCATCATCAAATGAAAAGAAAAGCTGCAGGCTAAAGAAAACTGGATTTTTGTTAGGAAGGATTTGCTCTTGGCAAATAATTATAATTGCCAATGTTAAAAGGAGATTGTGAATTAACTACAGCAGACATAAAAAATAAATTTGGAAGAAAGCTTCCAATAATTACAGTGCTTATGTCAAATGGAAATTACTCCAATTTGCATAGCTCTGCAGTCACACTGTACAATATCTCAAGTGGCTTCATAACAACAAGCTTGTATCTTTAAAATCACTTAATATAGCCCAGGGTTTTAATAACCCAAAAGAAACTTCAGTAAGTGCAGATGAAAAGCTAAGCTAGGATTCTTCTTTTTTTTTAGGCCGCGTCTACACACAAATCATTATTATTTCATAATGATGCGTTAAAAGACATACCATCCCCGCCCCCAAGCACACACATGGTTTTACTGATAAAATGCACTTTATAGTGGTTTGGCTCATTTCTATAAGTCAACTTTATTCCAGCATAACCAGACACATTAGAAGCCACACCAGTGCAACTCTCTATGTAAAACATCATGTCCCACATCTTACACCAGGACTAATTTCCATGCAGGTCAGACAGACAATTCCTTGAGAGGTCTGCATTACTTGCTGTGTGCTTCAGTCTGGAGGAGGTTTCTGGTTAGAAACTCAAACGTGACTGCTTGTGGGTATGTTCAGACAAGAGCTTTGCTCTGTGTTCCAGACAAGGATTGCAAGCTCGTGGGCCATCAGAAAGGACCCTTCTTGGCCAGTCACACAAGGGTGCCGCTTGGGTCTTGTGTGTCAAGCAGCTGATTCCAAATTCATATGCTTGTGCTGCTTAGGAATGGGGGAAACTTATTAAAACCACCCTCTTATTTTCCCTTTCACCTATGACTCCAGCCTATTTAAACTTGAACTGGGAATCCTCATGTGCCAAACAGAAGGCTCCCTAGGACATGTTGGAGCTGAGCTTTTTGATCCTTCAGTGTCATCGCCTACTTCCACCTTAACTGCAAGTTTGTACCCACACCTACCACAGAAGAAATTGGGAGTCAGGTTATCCCTTTGCTGGAACAACAGGTAACCAGGGTGCTGTTGAAAGCAGCCATAGGTCAGTCATGGACCACAGTTCACTCAGAGCAGAGATAAAGTCAAGCAGGTACCATCCTCCCATTGCAAAGACCAAGGAAAGAAGAGTCAAGAAGTTTGATGATTTCTCCTGGTACAGATACTCCAAAAGTGGCAAATACAGTAATCGTATCTAACCTTTTCCTTCTCTGGTAACCTTTCTGCACCTGCAGGAATTACACCCTCATTTCAGATTTTCCAACTAGTTTTGCCCTCCTTTCCATTTTTCTTAAAAAACCTCCACCCCCATATCTGCATTAGGCAGAATATCTCAACTTTCTGTGTTGGAAGTGATTGGTCTTTAGCTGGAAGTGAAAGACCAAACCTCATCAGCAGGAGCATTGGCCTAACTGCCTGAGGGCAGGGATTTCCCAGAGATTCTGTGTGTAGCAAACCCACCAGGTTCTTGTTCTCCTGCATTCACACATGTGACTGTGGGTGCCAGCTGTAGCCTAGATTCATCCCTGGCTATTTTCCTGTACACCAGTTTGTAGAGAGAAGTGCAGAGGGTCCTGAAACAAAACCTCCCCTCAAACATGGCAAAAACCCCACCAGGGCATGGTTATACCCACCACCAGCAACAGGTCTGTGTGAAGATATGCCAGTTAGTTGTGCAAACCCTGTGGAGGGGTAGGCACTGGCTGCAGGAGATTATTTGCAATGTCCTCGTTTCCAGCCAAGGGTTAATATTTACCTCACCTAACCAGAAAGGAACAGAGTGCCAAACACAAGAGAGGTCAATTTTTCTGCAGGCAACTGGCTACTGGCAGAAGCTTACCCCCATGAGGGAGATGCCAGAACAACTATTTGTGGTTTTTCCTGAGGGAAGCCTGGTCCCAACGCAGCACTCTTGGCTGCTCGGGGAACCCCTCCAAGCCCAAATTCAGCTTAGTAATGGCCCACTGCATGTCGTTATGCCTGCCAAAAGGGTGGTGGGCCTGGGTGAAATGAGAGGCTCACTCTGCCTCCAGATGCCAGTCATGAAGCATCATCACTATCAAAACTACTCTTGACAAGACCAGTGACTCCTCCTCAGGGCCCTTCCAGCAGGGTGGCGGGGACAAAAGCAGAGCCCAGCAGCCGGCCCCAGGCTCAAGGCACACGTTGGGTGCTCATGCTGCTATACCCTGCACCACATAGGCTGTCCTGAATATGAGGATTTTGGTTTCCCAGGTTGATCAGCCTACAAGCAAACTTTCTACAAGTAGTAGCATGCACTGAAGAGGTGTTTCTATTGCAGCAGTAAGCACATCCTACCAAACACTGCATTGCTCCACAAATTTAGGCATTTCTGTCAGGGATATTACAATAGCTGGCTCTGCACCCAAGACAGAAGTCCAGGGGAACACCCAAACAAGTCAAAGTTAGTTTCTTCAGGACATGGACACCTGAGCTGTTTCAGTGAACATGTCCATATCATCCAAGGGAACATCAACACAAAATAGCATGTACGTGCTCCTTTCCCTCACCTTCTTTGAGCAAGTATGTGCACATAGGTCTCCCATTTTCTTAAAGATGGTACGAGAACCTATGGCCAAGGTCAGATATAGTCATAGAATCATAGAATCATAGAATCATTTAGGTTGGAAGAGACCCTTGGGATCATCAAGTCCAACCATCAGCCCTACTCTACAAGTTCTCCCCTACACTAGATCCCTCAACACCACATCTAATCTGCTCTTAAACACAGTCAGGGAGGGTGACTCCACCACCTCCCTGGGCAGCTGATTCCACTGACTGACCACTCTCTCCATGAAAAATTTTTTCCTAATGTCTAGCCTAAACCTACCCTGCTGCAGCTTGCAGCCATTCCCTCTTGTCCTGTCGCTAATGATCAATGAATGATCCTTTGCCGCAGGAAAACACAGCCAGCAGACTTTTGCACAGCATTGTCTATTGAGTGCTGCTTGCCTGGCCTGCTCTGCTACCTTAGAAGACACATGATGTAGTGGATCTGAACAGATTGTCCTGCTGCCTAGGTTGGGCAATAGCAGGGAAATACCACCTTTAGGCTAGATCGATCCCTGTCTGTTTTCCTGTACACCAGCATGTAGAGAGAAGCGAGGAGGGTCCAGAGACAAAAACTCCCTAAAAACATGGCAGAAATACCACCTGGTTGTGGTTATACCCATCAGTAGCATAAGCATCCAGCCTGTGTCTTGAGCCTGGGGGCAGCTGCTGGGCTCTGTTTTGCACCAACCCCCATTTATCACTTTATAGAGAGAAGCTACAGCAGAGGCTGTGGCAAGCTGCTGACATCTTCAGAAGCTCAGAATAACAGGAGACAACAGGCCGTTTAATCTTTAGCGACATCTTACATGTGCTGCCAAACTACTGCACACATTTTGTATGCTGCCTGGATATTTAGATTCCCTGACTTTCTGCTCACTGCAGATGTGTTTAGTTTCAAAAATGCTTTTTCTAAACTGCACAGCTTGTATTTGTCCTTGAGGCCTGACAGGACACAAAACATGGCAACATGATGGAATGGCCTCTCTGCTGTGTTTTTCACAGGAGTTTTCTGATTCTATAGGATGCCATCACTGCAACGTGGATTTCGTTAGCTAAGGCTTGCCTCCAACTTTACTGTCATGCTATAGGCATGGTTTCCCTTTAATAAAATTATTTTTAACACTACAATACTCGAGGGTGAACAAAGCACACGCCTGTGCTGATGCCAGTGTTTTTTACAATACAGCAGGTTTCAGTTGGCTCTGTGACACCAAAAAGAAGCTGGGCTTCACAGAAATTTGGATGGTTCACTTCTGAGTCACATTCAGTTGGGCTATTCTTTGGAAAAAAAATTGTGTTGTTTGTTCTCAACAAAACTGGCTCTTGCAAGTCCATGAAGAATATTTTGTTCTCCAACTATATGGTTTGGAGCTTCTGTTGTTGTCATCGTTGGTTTGGCTCATCTAAAATTGTCCCTTCCATAGTGAGAATTGACAAAACACTGAAATCTGGTCACCTAGTCACAATATTCTGCTGAGGGGAAACGATGCCAATTCCAGGTCACCTCTTGCTCTTCTGCTTCTATTTCAGAAAATACTCTAATGCATCTCTTCATTTACAGAAGGCAAACATTCCCAGGGTGCACATTCACTGCATTAGGGAAGAGTTTTCGTTGCCATGCAAATTACCCTCCAAAGCACAACAAGCAATGAACACATCCAGACAAAATATCTGGCTGCAACATGCCTGCATTCATCCACATCTGGTCCATAAGCACAGTCAGTTACCCAGGAATATTTGAGGGTAGGGAACAAAACATCAATTTCAGAGACAGCAAGAAGGCAAGAAAGAAGCTGGTTCTCTGACTTCTGGTGTTATTGTACAAAGCCAGGGAAAAGGTGACCATATTACACAGAATACAGGAAGGATCTACTAGAGGAAAGGAAAAGATTAGGTTTGAAACAATCTGTAACTTAAGCAGGATTTTTTTTTCTTCCAAAAAGACACTGACAATTTCACTAATCACTGGGGGTTAAAAAAAAAAAAGCAGCCAAGTGAGGCAGGCAAGACCCATGATTCACAGCAAGTATCTACCACAGGCTTAGCTTTCCAGCACATCATTTCTCAGTAACAAGGACAGAAGAGCACACCTCAGCTCTCATATGGAACCAATTACTAGTGTGAAAACAGCCCTTCCTAGGAGGAAACAAATGAACCTCATGCACAGTCTGATTAATGACTGCTCCCATGCAGATATGTAAACAGCCACATACTTGCTACCTTAGCTTAGCAAAATTTTCAAGTGACATGATTTTTATTCACTTGTTTATGCTCTTCTGCCAAGTGCTCTGTTTTTGGAGGGGATCCCATTTAGAGGGCAGAAGTGGCTGCAGAAACAAAGACTGCAACAAACTCTGCTGTCTGCTTCTCCCCATCTAATTACAAAAATGCAGTATCTTTCAGGTTTATTTCCTACGTAACCTTTTTATTCCCTGTAGCCCAAAGAGAATTTAAGCAAATTACTGCTTTCTTTACAGTAGATACACCAGGCAATGTTGGTGGCTCCTACCTCAAAGTATCCCAAATGGATTTAGTCTAATAATTTTTTTTTATTGACTGCAGTTACAGGAGAGCTCTCTGCAAGGACTGTGCCCTGCTTGCCCCCAGCCAGCTTTACACAGG
The DNA here is from genome assembly GCA_013400555.1 of Jacana jacana. Lineage (NCBI taxonomy): Eukaryota > Metazoa > Chordata > Aves > Charadriiformes > Jacanidae > Jacana > Jacana jacana. Next base: position 102,503 of record VZTM01026702.1, on the reverse strand, counting down.
GACAGTCTTGTGCACAGATGGAGGAACTTCAATTTGTGTTCCCCAGATTCAGGCAGGAAAAGCCTTTCCAATAGGTACCTAATAGGTGGGAATTGAGTGCACTCCACCAATCCCAAGAGGATGTTGAAACTTCAGAGTATGGAGCATCTCTTTGATTGTCCAAGGAGACAGCTGTTGATACCTCCATTGCATACTGCAAGGAGTTTTAATCTCAGCCCTCTCTTCTATCCTGAAAAATCTTTTCAGTAAGCATGTGGTGGGACATGCAGCTGGTGACGTTTGGTCAGTCTCAACTCCACTGTCCCCTGAGTCAGAACAGCAAAGGCATCAGACCATCCTCAAACACCCTTCCCTGAAGTACCACTGCACACCAATTCACCCCTAGCTGCCATAACTGGCTGGAAAAGACCTTGGCATATAGCAGCACACCGAGCATGGGGACAAAAGGGTGATCACATTAGTGAGTCAGGCACAGGCAGCCTGGAATGACTTATGTTGCAGGAATATTTCCTTGCAGGCTGACACTCAGGTCTGAGTGCCAGCGATCTGTGTCAGCCACAAAACACTGACACAACCTCACAGCCAGTCTGCAAGTGCAAGAGCTTTCAATGCTGGTTATGAAAGGAAGGAAAGAGGAACACCATATCCAATGAAATGACTGAATGACTTTGACTGTCTCCCTGAATGACCAGCGATGACTTCCCACTGACTGAGTTCAGTTAAGGCTTCTCAGCCATTAATCTGCAGCCCCTTTAGGGGACAGGATCTGTGCTGGAAGCACTTTTTGTTTCCCCCCCGAAGGAATTATGCAGTTAAGTCTTGTCTTCAACACTGGGCTTTGCCTGCCTATGAAACATTTCAATAGGATCAGGCAGTTAAAGCAAAGAGAGGCTGGGCAGACCCTCTCTCATCTGTGGCTATTCATTTGTCACAAACTGCCACTGCAACTTAGCTGACATTTCCACTGAAGCTTACAAGAAAAACCACCTCTGCATATACCACAACCAAAATGTCCTTGGGGAGAACATGAGTCCCAGCGTTGCAGGAGTTGGCATCCTTGGGCAAGACCCTGCTCCAGCTGCCTCACTAGGGCTTAATTTAATTTTCCACACAAAGTCACCCACAGCTTCTTCTCTTTGATTCCCCCCCACAAGAACTGCTTGTCCCCATTTGTCCCTCTACACTGTCACTTCACAGTGGGATCAAAATTAGTGACAACAAGGAGAAATCTGATGCATACAAATGTGAATTTGGGCTGTGCACAGCTTCTGTGCAGCCAGTTGAGACAGACTAAAGCTTTTACTCACCACTTTGGTGCAGACAACGGGATGTGGGTATAGAAAGGGGACAAAGCTTTCCCGACTGCATTAGAGAGCACAGCACAGAAAGACTGTAGCTGTCTCTCAGCCACCTGAATGCTTCTGAAAGGCCCAGAGGAGAAGTGTGTGGACAGGGAGTCCTGAGGAACACTTATGTGTGCTTTGCCCACCTCGAGAAGGTGCTTCAAATGCTGGTTTGTCATAGAAGCAAGATCCTATCAATGCATACAAGCTCCCTGGCATACAATTAAATATCACTGATACAATGCTGGGCTTCTAGGCACCTTTTAACAACATGAAACCCAGATCTCATAATAACTCATTACACTGGGCCATTTTTCCTGTTGAAGCATTAGGACCAGAAAGTTGGTCGGTTCCTCCACAGGAGCTAGATTCCACCTCCATGGCTGCAACTGGAGACAGGATGCAGCATTTTGAACCTATGCCTGCACATGTCTACAACTGCAATGGTTCATCCTAGAAGTGCTTTCAACTTACACTGAAGTTGCTGGTATAACAGGTTTTTAGAGGTGTTTTTTCATTGTAGGTTGTTTTTTTTTTTAAATTTACCAATCCTGTTGGGAACATTTGGGATAAAATATTTCTGTATCTGTTATTGAGTTATATGCCAAATTTTGTAGTAAATTTTTATTAATTCAAATCCATAAGGTTTAGCCTGTAAAGATACAAATCAGAGACTAAAGAAACAGACAGAATAACACAAAGGAGGCAATAAAGCTTCCATTTCTTAACAGCTTGCAAACGACTTGCAAACTAGCATGACCATGAGAAAGCTTCAAAGGTTCAAGTCTCCTTATTTATTTTGTCTCAAGATAGAATAAGATAGGACTGGCCACAGAACAATTTTAGGCTAATTCCATAAGGAAATTACAGGGCCGCACTTTGTGTACATTTCTTTGTAGGCCAATATGGTTGACCATCTGACTCCTGATGACTTTCTCACATGGTCAATAATTCCACAGCTGTGTGTTCAGCAACACATGTCTTTACCTTCACAGGTACAATGTATTACAAACAGGATGTGGCATGATGAGAGAGTGGTCATCTCAGGACACAACAAAATAAAAAAAAGCAGGGAGGGGGAGACACGAGGACATGTGACTGGATGAGGACACACACAGCTGATTGTCCACTTTCTTTTAGAAAATGCAGTTGCTCTGACTGGGGCAGGATTTTGATTCATATTGCAGAGGTGCTGGACATCAGACAAGGTGCCGGACATCAGACAAGGTGCCAAGCAGAGATGAGATAAGCTATGTAAGCAGGAAACTGAAAACTAGGCTAACGCATGGCCTTTCCCTGACCCACCTTGAGAAACACTGTAAGGGCTTAGTATCTCAGCCAGCAAAGAAAAGCTTGTTAGAGGAAGTCCGTGAGCCGTGTTTAGCTGCAGGGAGCTGGACCATCGTCTGGACGCGATACTCAAACTCTGCTTACAGACATGGTGGAAAGCCAAGCCTGGTAAGATGAAAAGAAACAATTGGCAACCTCTGCATGCTGGCAAGGGAACCCACACGATCAGCCAATACCAGACACTGACCCTTGAGTTAAAGAGGAAAAAGTGTCGCTAAATATTTAAAGAAGGACTTCAGAAAAGAGTCCTGGTACTATAAAGCAGAATCAATGATATTTAATAGCAATTTCTTTCAGCTTGACCTAAATACTCCTTCAGAAACACTTGTCTCCTTATACATCACTGCATTAGGAATACAATAAACAATAAAACAAAAATTAACAATCAGAGGCCAAATTCTAGGGCTGATTTATGCAGTTACAAGGTCATGGCAGGCCACAAAGGGTTTCATTCTGTGGCAAAATGCCAAAAATGTGAGATCCTCTGAGCATTCAGTCACAGAAAGAGGAGGAAAGCCCAAGGCTCAGAGTTCACATTCACCAGCTTCCCAGTAGAAAGACACAGTGCTGTTACAACAAAATACAGTGACAGATAGGGTGGTCTGAGATCATACCAGCTCATAATCTACAGCTTTGGTGAAAAAAGGAGTCTAAAGTGTCATTAGTAACGTACATTAGTGTGTGTCTATGAGTGAGATGCAAAAAGGAATGACTTAAAAGACATAGGGCTTTCTTCAACACACAGATTCCTTCAACTTACCCTGCATGCCACAGGGGCTTTGTTTTGAAAGGGGGAGTTCTCTAGAGCAAGGGGAAGTGTGGAATATCTAACAGTAAGACACTTGGAGAAGGTCTCCCACAGACCACCCCAGCTGTGCGAGTGTCCTAACATCTGTCAGCCTCTTTAAAAGCAGCTCTTGCACCACAAGCATAATGAGCACCCAGGAGGGAAAATGTTTTTCTCTTCTTATCACATAGTGCATGCTGGAGATGCACCACCAGGAACGTACTTCGGAGTAAATGAGAAGTGTCACATCTTCCCTTCACGGTGAGGAAGGCAGTACCACTAAAGGGATCAAGGCCAGCACAGCGTGCAAACTGCCTGGTGGGAAGTGACATATTTGTATCAGAACCAAAAACCAGCATAGCAGGTTTCTATGGAAAAGCACTTGAAGTCTTACCTTCATTCCCCAGTTTCCTCAATAAGTACTGACACAAAGTGGGGGGAAAATGCTTCCCACAGTTCCTATTACCCATGGGCCATGCCCTGCTGGGATTAGTGCTGCACTAAGCTAAGTGGCTTTTACAACCAACCACAAAATTTTTAACAAAGTATTTTTTGTGATGAAAGGAGAGCAGTATAGGGCAAGCAAAAAAAAACCCAAACTCATTCATCATTCCACAGTAGGTCTCATGCTAAAAGAAACAGACTGTTTTTCTCCAGATCCTCAAAATTGTTTTCGAGCAGTGCCTCGAAGGTGTGAGTGAATACAGTGTCTGACTTTGGTGGGTCAGTTTCTGCTAAACCAACAGGAACCTGATCTAGAAGGAAAAACTAATTGTGACTAAGCAGGTCTTATCTGGCACCTGAGGCATCACACATTGAAATTTCCTTGAAGCCTTTCCAGGTTGTCAGGTGGTATGAAGCACACAGCCAAAACCTGTCAGGCAATGCTGGAAGGCCTTCACATGCCTTTCAGTAGTGTGTACTGAACTAAACCACCTGGGGTATGGTATGTCTTTATTGCTACCCTGCTGGGGGAATGACACCAAACATGAAGCCTGAGAGCCTCACGACTCCCACCACTGTGCTGGAAACATCAAGCACTTGGGGTCCTGCATGGTGACCCACTCTCTGCTCACGTGGCTGGTTCTGACAAAGGAGATATCCCAGCCATCAGGGAGCTGGGTCAGTGAACTTGACCACGCTTCCCAAAGACAGAAAGACACCAGCGTCGTCTTCACAAAACGCTAGAAGACCAGAGTGTGAGATGCTCCCAAAGGAAGGATTATTACTGTCCCAAAAGGCTAGGATGCATGCAGGACTTTTCCATAAAAATCTGTTCCATTAACAGTGAGTGCTCCAACCATAAAAGCAATCGGTACCCTCTTTCTGCCGGGAAGGTGACCCAAAGCCCAAAAAGGCAGCCAGAAGTCCTGGGTAAAGCAACCCAACAACGTGCACAGATCTCTGAATTTTCGATGTGACTGTAGGGAGGAACAGAAGAAAAAAACACAATGAGAAATCAAAGAAAACAGTAGCTAGAGTCTGCCTGTACCTAAATCACCCACCAGAGAATCAAGAGACCATCTCTGTTATTTATCCTCTCGATCCTCAAAAAACAGCACTCAAATCAGAGAAAAGAAAGAACTACAGAAGAAAAAAAAAAGAAAAAAAAACATTTGCTCCCAAAACTTGGTGGAGGCACAGGGTCTGTGATCAGACAGTACACATACTGTGAAAGATCTGTGAAAGACTTCAACTGTAGGGGAGCAGAAAAAGAAGTCAAGATTGCCACAAAAGCTGCTTATACTTCTGACTTCATAAATTTTATGAAAATTTTATGAAAATTTTTTTTAAAAAAAGCTAGTTGTTTGGGAAGAGAATAAAGGTTCTCTTTTTATTTCCCACTCAAAAGAAGCCACTGCCACTTCATTTGGGTCACCTCTGCTTACACAGGAGCACGTTTCCCTTCTGCATAACTTAGTTACTTATAAAATCTCTGGACACTTTCATCATTACCAACCACAACATCCTGTGAAACAGCAGATAACCATTAATGATTTGTACAGCCTGTGAAAAGAAGCGTAGAGAGACTACAAACTCTGGATTCGTTTCTGCTCCTTTCTGCCATCACAAAGTGCAGCAGCTTATCTAAACTAATAAACTGGGATTTTTCTGAACTCAGAAACACACGGCCAGAGGGCCATTAACCTTATCTAATTTAGGCACACATTTTAGGATGGTGCCTGTCTTTCCACCATCTGCAAAGAGCCTTGGTAATCTGTCACGACTAAATTCATGACTTTTAGACCAGATGCCTAAAGAAAAACTGTCTAAAGTAAATTGAAACTGGGACTGTTTAGTTTGCAGAAGAGGAGGCTGGGGGGAGACCTCATCACTCCCTACAGCTGCTTGAAAGGACATTGTAGAGAGGTTGGTGCTGGTCTCTTCTCACAGGTAATTAGCGATAGAACAAGAGGGAACGGCTGCAAGCTGCAGCAGGGTAGGGTTAGACTTGACATTAGGAAAGAATTCTTCACAGAAAGAGTGGTTAGGCACTGAAATCAGCTGCCCAGGGAAGTGGTGGAGTCACCATCCCTGAGCATGTTTAATAGTAGATTGGATGTGGTGTTGAGGGATACGGTGTAGGAGAGAACTTTGTAGAGTAGGGCTGATGGTTAGACTTGATGATCCCAAGGGTCTCTTCCAACCAAAGGATTCCATTATTCTATGAAACAGGCCTCCACTATAAAGGAGGCAGAAAATAAGTAGCAGGACAAAAGTTAATTTGCACCTCCCGAATCTCAGGCTAACGGGCACACTATTGGAATGACCCTTCCTACACTGCATTATTTAATACCACTCGTTGAGCACATCTGCACCTGGTAACAGAGGACACCTGCAAGAGAAGCACCATTGAAAGTCATTCACACTGGGTTTGCTTGTAAAAACACAGGTTTTTCACTCGGGCTGAACAGCTGACAAGAAGGCTGTGTCCCCAAGCACCAGCATGAGCACCAGCTCCTCATGCCCAGCGGGAGTCATCTTGGGTCTCAATACTCTTGGGGTCCTGTGAACTGGGCTGCTCAGATTTGCAGTGGTTCTGTAGGATGCCCACTTGGACAGCTGAAAGGCAGATGTTTGGCAAGTCCAGTAATAAAAAGATATTATCAGTTGAGGTTCAAATCTAAATAGAACTCAGAAATGCTAATCCATGTGAATCAGTAAATTCACATATCCTTCCCAATGCTTTCATCTGAGTTAGCCAAGCCAAGCTAAAAACACATCTCAGCAGGCATGGGAAGACGCTCACTGTAAGTGGAGGCCATGAAAAAGGCATCTGATCTGAGCTACCGCATGACTTGCCTCTCTGGCTGGAGACTGTTCAAGAAGAAATCTGAAGGGTGGATCTGGCAGAGAGAGCAATGGGGATTTCATTAATTGGGGAGATGATGTACTGGCAGAACAAGCTGAAGGCAATGAGAGCACTGCCGTCAGGCTCTGCAGTTCTCTGTGACATCCCCACATCTGACTAACTATCAATGGGCAGCTGCTGCAGAAATTGAAGTGATACTGGATTGACAACTCTATTAAAGGGGCAGATGGTCCTATGAGCAAATGTTTCACCACGGACTGGGTAGGTATCATCAAACTCATTTCTCAATGGCTCAGAAATGACAGCTGATGTGCCAGGAGATGAAATTTCAGAGTGTTACTGTACCGTGTAGCCATGGGCCAGGAATATTCTTGAATATAACCTCACCTAAAAATATAATTAAGCTGGTCCAAAGATAAGTCTATCAGTCTAGAATCCTTGGTAGCAGCTTTCATGGTTGAAATGTGCCATTTTGGGAAGACAGCCAAACTGCTTATACACGGACTGCAGCTGTACCATAAAGCCACTGCAGCTTTTTGGATGGATTATCATTTATAATGAAGTGAGAAAAGACAGAAAATGAATGAAAGAGGTGCCTAAGTAAAGCATATTTATCCTAGAAAAATGTGCTGCTCTTAGAGCACTGGACATCAGATTCATAAAACAAAGATTACTGGACAAAATACTGACTGTAAATTAGTTCTCCTGTTACCTTGACAGAAAATTTTGAAATTCAAATTGAGGCATATTGTCACTTCTCCCTATGCACAAGGAGGATTGAGAATGCCAACAAGTAATGCAATGCCTTCACATGTAATGTTGCTTTCCACTTTCTCCTTGCCGATTAGTAAATCAAACTCTGTAATTTCCAATAAAAAACCACAGAAATCCTTGAAGCATAGGTCATTAAGGTAAAACTTCACAGCCGATTTCTGGCAAGAGCAGTATTCTCTAAGGCTTTCAAGAAAAAAATCTACCAAAACCAGGACATAACTAACCAGGTTCAAAGCATGGAAACAACATTCAGAGGATGTAGGGGTTAAAATGCACACAAAGCCCATCACACAGCAAGAACATGGGACAGTCCTTCACTGTTCCAAAGAGCAATGCCAAGGAAGTGATAGTCCCTACTAGACAAAGTCACTCTTTCAGGGATTAACCCTCCATGTGCAGGGAACAATGACACAACAAAGCTTGGCAAAAGTAACTCCCAGCAAAACAGACCATTGGATTTAAAAATTCTTACCCACACGGTCAAGTTTAGGGACCCTCAGATCCATTCCTATTCTTGAACTGCATAAAACATTACCTCAATCTAGCTACCAATTTCGTACACGAAGGGGAAATTTCTGCCCTCTTTCCACGCAATTAAGCCAACCTTCACACTGCCTTTTCAAGGCACTGACATTTACATGTGCAAAATATGACACAGGCTAAAAAAAAAGCCTTTTTCTATATATGCACATGTGTATGCACACACCTAAACATCGTGATTTCAAGGCAATGATGCTACTTACTCCTGTGACTAGTCCCTACAAATTCATGTGATCGCTGCTCTTGGCAACACTACAGCTGGAAACGCTTGCAGGGTTGGGACCATGTGTTAAACCATTTGGTTCATAAAGCATGAGATAGTGCTATGATATTTTGGCCCGCCCTCTCTCTGTTTTTCTGTAATGTGCCATTCATATTTACAGTACAAAATACCCAATATATTACAGAATTGTAGAATCATATTATCAACTGCTGGTATTATTTTAGTGCTTTACAAATACATTTCCACCTCTGTGCTCAGTGAATATCCAAACTGGCAGCTGTAACGGTTCTTCTGCGTGGTAAATTCTGCAGGGCTTTGCTTCCAAATTCAATCTTCACAAATCCTACAGGCCTCCCAAATACTGGGGAGCATTTCTGCTTTCTGCATTTAAAGAAGGATGAAGTGGAGACAGAAAGGTACCTAGAGAAGCAATTTGTCCAAAGACAATTATGGAGACAGTGGATAAGGTACTCACAGAACTGCTTTTCACTAAATTCAGTACTATTAAATGTGTGAGGCATTCACTGAAACTAGCAGGAAATAATTTAAAATTTATTAGAAAAGATACATTTCTACTGAGACTGTAGTGAATTTCTGTAATCTGTTGCCACAGTAATGACCTCTAACATCTGTTACAGGCAGACAGTGTCGGCAGGTTCAAAAAGGGATCAGACAAATCCAAGGACAACAAGTCCATAAACAAACAGTACAAGGAACAGGCAAAAATGCTCCTCCTGAGATGCCCAATACCACAGTGATGGATGCGGGAGAGCCCAAGGATGCAGAATGCAGACAGTGGCCATGTTCCCTGATGAGCACAGCCTTTGGGCACTGTTGGAGAAGAATCCAGGGCTAGGTATGAACGTTGGTCTGACCCAGTTAGGCTTTTATCTTTTTACACTTGATTGCTAGGTGACTGCTAGTTTGAGGCACTTAATTTGGAATTGATTTCCACAGCGTCCATTACCTCACTTGCAGCAGTGGGTGCTCAGAAAGTCTCTGGTAAAGGGTATCCCAAAAAAGGCAGCATTATTTCACTGCCACAGCATTAAGAACCCTCATAAACACCCTTCATGGATCCCACCGACAGGCTGATGCCCTTCCCTCTTCAAATCTGTTTTTCCCTTAAGAATCCCAGCTCACATGCTTCTCCACCAAGGCTTGCTTTTATTATTCTGCACAGAGACTGGCTTATAATGCAGTATCATGGTGAAAGTTCAGTGCTACCTTTGAGTGGTCCACATGACAGCCCAGCTTCAATGGAACACATGTTCTCTGTGGAGCAGCAGGCAGCATCAGGATGACATTGGAAACATTAAATTGCAAACATGCCTGCCAGGTCTAGAGCTCACATGCTCCAAACAATAAGAGCAGAAAGACATTGAGAAAGGCCTTCAACACATGTCAGAGGACATGGAGTAGTTCCCTTGCTGACTCCATCACTGGTGTTTTTTCATTGTGATAATTATCTGACACGTAAAGCCTTTGTACATGCACTGTGCAAACCTAACATGTTCCATCCAGTAAAGGAGCGTTCACAGAATGTTCACAGAATCACAGAATGTCAGGGATTGGAAGGGACCTTGAAAGATCATCTAGTCCAATCCCCCTGCCAGAGCAGGAACACCTAGATCAGATCACTCAGGAACGCGTCCAGGCAAGTTTTGAATGTCTCCAGAGAAGGAGACTCCACAACCTCCCTGGGAAGCCCCTTCCAGTGTTCAGTCACTCTCACTGTGAAGAAGTTTTTCCTCATGTTTAAGTGGAACCTCCTGTGTTCCAGCTTGCACCCATTGCCCCTTGTCCTATCATTGGATGTTACTGAGAAGAGCCTGGCTCCATCCTCCTGACACTCACCCTTTACATATTTATAAACATTAATAAGGTCGCCCCTCAGTCTCCTCTTCTCCAAGCTAAAGAGACCCAACTCCCTCAGCCTTTCCTCGTATGGGAGATGCTCCACTCCCTTAATCATCTTTGTGGCTCTGCCCTGGACTCTCTCAAGCAGTTCCCTGTCCTTCTTGAACTGAGGGACCCAGAACTGGACACAATATGTCTGACAAGAGTGACAGGAAGAACTTAATTTGGCTCTTCTCACTCACTTTCACTGTCTTTCTATTCTTTTGGCACACTGTTAGGGGCACAGAAATAGGTCAGCAGGACTCCAACTGACTGCCAAAGACCAACTCAAGTGAACTTCAGGTTAAATATTAGGAAAAAAAAACCAAACATTAAAGTCTTCTTGGTTTCTATGTATTAAATAGACCATAAAACTTCAGCTCAAGATGTCATTTGGTCATACGAACATTCACATGAAGCTGCTTGCACATGCTGGTGAGCTGTACTGTCAAATCCAGTAAGATCCTACACCTCAGCAAAGGACAAGACTTCTGAGTCACTGATGAGAAAAGTGTGACCTACAAAACTTGAAAACTCTGATTCATCCTACTCTGAGGCATCTTAAACCTCCATGGATTATTAGCTTGCACTTGTTTTCATGTGTTATGGTAAGAATGAATAAAGAAATACCTCATCATTTTGGGAAATAGAGAAAGTTATTTAAAATGAAACCAGTAGCCTTATGCTGCCATGTGGGAACATTCCCCAGACAAGGACAGAGTCCCACCCTGAAGTCAGGAATGTCTGTAACTTACTACATAGCTAAAACACGCAGCCAGATCAAATCCATTTGAAAAGCCAGGAAGATTTTTTTTTATAAAGCAACTGATGTTTCAAGAAGTTTAGCACTAGCAGTACCCAAACCAAGGTCTTTCTTTTATATTCCCCTTGGTCACACCACTGCACCTTCCCTGGTGTCACAGTGGCAAAGATGATGCAAGTGAGGCCGCCCCTTTCAACAGCAAGCTAAAATACATAACAGCTTTTGTAACTGGGCCTTTAGGTTCCCTGAGCTCCCTGGACAGCAGGGAAAATACCAATGACTTCCTTGGGATTATCCCTAATTTAAACCGAAGAGTCAAGACCTACTGTAGCTTCATATTGTCAGTAAGAAAACCAGACAACTATTACAAGAGAATATAGTAAAAAGAGAGGACAGGGCATACATTTACATTTAAAAGCTTTTTTTTACTTTGCTCTAGGCAGAGAAACATCAAAGTTTCCAAAATATATCTACAGGAGGTCTCTTTGCAAACATTTATCCTACCTAGTGAGTGAGATAGAAGAGCAGAGACTTTCCACTGCTTCTCCCACTACTACTACAGTAGCTTCTAACTACTACTATTACACCTGCAGCCTTCTGTGCCCGCACCACCCTCTTGATGTCTCTACACGGCATTCAAAGATGTAACTGGATTTCATACAGCCACCTCCATTCAGGTTTGAACTTACCAGCTGAAGAAGCTGTAACAAGCTCCAAGTCACTCATTTCCATTCCCCAGAATATATATCTTCCAGATGGAATCAAAAGTGATTTACAGCTCAGCAGGAAGCCCCCATCCTTCCTACTGGCTCTGTTCCTTTTGTTTAAAGAAAAGATTCTCCCCAAAAGCTGCAAGGAGAAAGGGGCTCTTCAGCTGTTTTGTTGTGTCCTTTGCTCGCAGAAGTCTCCTGCTGGAAGCATGCAGGACTCACACTGAGGCTGCTCTAGTTGGAAATAGAAGCAGAAGGTATCTCCTGGTGATTAAGCACATACTGGCTGCATAGATACGAGGTGATAAGTAACGTAGTTCTGCTTTGCTGCAAAGTTTCCTGCTATTTCTTTCTTCTGCTGTCAGGATATATGTTTCTGTGCTAAAATTTAACTGATTGTTTAATTTACAATTTTCTCCTGGCCTGTCTATGTGCCAAATGAGGTTGTATGCTCTCAAAGAACATATATATATATATATATATTTACACAATTAAAATACAATTCTTTTGGTCTTGAAAGGAGCCTAGGGATGCTACAGAAAAATAACAGACTTGTTTAGACCATAGACCTGAATCTGGCCTGGTCTGTGGCAAATCTCCCTGCTCCTTACAGCCAGGGGAGGCAATAGAATGAATGCCACTCAGGACTAAAATGCTACAAAAGGTGCCGTAATCCAGGGCTGACCACATCATATGCTTCTACATCCTGCCAATCCCTGCATCCTACAAAAGCTTCCAAAGAACAAACAAACACCAAAAGAACCAGGGCTAACTATAAGAGTCCTAAATATTCATGTTCCTTGAGCTCATGCCAGATACTGTCTCCTTTTACAAGTGATGTCTTGGAAACAGAGAAGGTCTGTACCAGGGGGAATGCCACAGCTGTAAGAGCAGCCTGATTTAGCTTAACAAGGTAGAAGAAATTAACATCAACCTCCCCAAATCCCTTCTGGGCATAGATCAGACCTAGCGTAAAGCAGCCAGTCAGTTACAGCGTTACCTGGGTTAGAGCAGCAGCAAGGAAACAATAAAAATTTCTTCCCTGTGAGACAGATCTGAACACATCAATACTGAAAGTATGCTCACGTTAATTTCCCTGTTTAGTTATTACAGCAGAGTATCTCTGAGCGATTCCAAGAAGTTTTTCTAGTCTCTCTGCAACCTGTCTTTTCAGACAGTGCAGACTGACTACTGATAGAGAGTAACCTAAGAGAGTAACCTACAGGCTGAGGAGGAGATTTTCACTTCAACACTTAAATAAAACACAAATACCAGTAAGGCTTCTGCAAGCCTGTTGTGTTTGCTTTTTCTCAATTTGTTTCCTCATGGATCTCAGAGAGAACAAATCACTACACTTGGTAACAGTCTTTTTGCTCCAGGAGAAGAATAAATTAGTTTTACCGTGCCAAATTCTGGTTTGGAAAATTACCATTTACCTACCCATGAAGTTCCCCATAATGACAGTAAGCGTACAACTCCCTCCCTTGGCTCAGCTAGCACGGGCAGCACTTCTTTGCGCTGCCTGACAAGCGGTACCTTTCAGCACCGAAAAGCCAGCATTTCAGAAATTGGTGAGTGAGTTCCTGCTGTCTGTGGGGAAAAAAAATAAAAGTTAATCAATCTCAGATCAGAAGTGCCCTCATAAATCAAAATATATGCTTTACAAAAGATGTATTTGTCAGATCTAAATGAATTATGAGAAGGATTCACACTGAATGCAATTCAGCAAAGTATGAATTGTAACTGCAGGATGCATTCAGTTCCTGTTAAAAAGACTCAGGCAGCACCTGCCAATTGCTTTTCCCACTAATACTTGTCCTTACATCTACAAGCTAAGGTGCAAACCTTTAGAAGCACCCTTCCATTTCTGTATATCCAGAATATCTGACCATATATTAGAAGAATACACCCCTCTGGTACAGTGAAAAACATCTGGGTAGTGATTTTCTCCAGTTCTTCTGATAAGAAGACTTGCTTTTGGTGGTATATCCTGCTTTGGTGCTATATATACATTTTTGGTGGTATACGAGCCACTTTTACCTGGCTCACTATCCCAGACACCGCTGATCAGCTAGACTCCCAGCACCACTCCTCCCAAGCACAACTCATCTGGGGCCTTTGCCTTAGCAAGGCATGCTGGATGGAAAAGTTGTTCCCTTTGAGGCTTACAGGTAGATAGAGAGGTATTTTTCCCCCCACACTTTTTTCTTGAAGCTTCAGACTTCCTTGAGGCATTCTTTTTTTTTAAAGGGAGATCTACTATTCCAAAATACCAACCAAAAATCTCTCAGTAAAATACTATTTAGAAAACTGTGGGAGCTGGATACAAAGAGAGATCCTGTTTGGGAAGAATATCACAAAGAAACATGCTCTCCCTTACCCAGCATGCCTGTTCTTTCTCATGGCCTGTATTACTGTGAAAAGACAGCATGGTAGAAAAGCTTTCTGGTGATCTTCCCAACAGGCAAACAAGCACGCTGATTAGTTTATACTCTGACAATTTTGTGCCAGAACTGGGAAGCTGGTTTTTTACCTCCTCCTTTTACAGATGAAAAATTGTCTTTGAACCTTTCCTCAATATCTGGCCATGGCAATAAAAGTCCAGTGCAGAGCAAAGCTTTTCTCCCCAAGTTATGATGGTGGTGCTGTCGGCATCACAGGGCTCTTACCTCCTCAGGTTATCAGTTCACCTGGCCATCTAGCAAATTAGAGGCCTAAAAGTGATTCTCTTTCTGCACCTCTACATCCAAAGACCAGAAAGGAACCATCCCTTCATTTTAAAGTAATGCCTATATACTGTGATTATTGTTCGCCTTCTGAGACTGGACTGTACTATAAAAGCAGGTAGCAAGACTCCAACACAGTCAATAATGCTTAAGGTAGGGGAATGAACAGTTATAATTGTGGAAGGGTTAGGTGTTAGGACAATCACTCATTGACACGTCCCTCTCAGTAGTTCTTTTGTTCTAATCAATCCTAGTGACTTTTGTACAGCGCCCAGTTACTTTGTTCTATCATATCACTTGCTCTACTTGATGCCTTTCTTTCAAGCAAACGGGAAACTAATATTAGAAGTCAATGCTTTAAGAAGCAGCCATTGATTTTGAATAATACTGAATTTGAGGACCCACCATGGGTGCCTGCAGCAGAGTTGCTTCAGGTGTTTTGAGTGATGAAATGCATGCACATGCTCAGCAATAAAGTCAGGCCAGAGGATCCCACGTCTTCCTTACTATCCTTTCAAATGGGAGCACTATTGCCAGTCAAGCTTAGTTTGTATACGTGGAAATTACCAGAAATGGCACCAAGGTGCCTGGGGATTCTCCAACTTCCTTCACATGGAAGGTTTGCAGATGTCCCACTGACAGCACTGTAAGGATCAACAGAGACAGTAATCTCAGCAGGGCCAGCCCATGTAACTGAAGTACTGACCTCTAAACTTATGCTTTAACTTCAAGAACATACCTCCCTTTTTTTACTAGTTACAACAAAGCCATCCCATATTACGGTCAGTGATGTATGATACAGCACATCCTCTCCAATTCTCCAAGGTCTTAAATGGCTCAACTGCTTTAGTTTATATGCACAAATACAGTTTCTATGACTATATTTAGTTTTAGAGAGGGTCTGGAAAAGTGATATCACCACTGGAATGAGGAAGTATTCATCCCCCGACTGGAAACACATGATGATGATGTAAAGGTGCTATTTAGAGGCCTCTATTAATATTGTTGTTTCCTGAATCTTAACATGACTCAGAGAATCTCAGGACGTAACATGGTGCTACCACAGTCTGCAGGACTCACAGACAAAGTTTCACAAAAGCTTGACTAACAGCAAGTTACCTTGACACTGCAAAGCAAGGCTGAGTAGTGGATGCTGAAACTTAATGACTTGACCAGTTTGTTACCAATGGATTTAAACTGCTTTATTAATGGTAGATCAGTGACAGGATGACATGGAAAACAGCCAACAATTGCAGTATAATAAATATGCAAGGGCAGTTAGTGCAGAGTTAAATTTCATTTCACTAACTACTGCTTGTTGCAATTGTTCTACTTTTACAGATCAATAACTGCTTTCCCAAAGCCAATTCCCTCCCACTTCTTGACCAGTCAGGAATTTCTGTGATAATCAGTTGTTTAGAAGTACTTTCTGTAAGGTTTACAAAGGCAGAGGAGATCCAGCTGCAGAACAAGCTCTCAGGAGTAAATCTTGTGAAGTTTGCGGTCTGAATGTTTCCCTGAAAGGATCACGAACCTTTTCACTCGGAGTGGAACACATCTCCATTAGAGACAGCGACATTCAACCATGTCTCTTTCTTTTTACCTTTAAAAAATAAAAATAAATTAGAACACAACTCTCTGCTCTGAGCAAAAATTGCCAGAAGCCCTATGACTGACCAGCCCGTTTGATGTAACCGGCTGAAGAACATGGCAAAGATTATCAGAAAGAGGAAGAAAAACAAGAATCAAAATGTCAAACCCATGAGTGCCAGAGATCATACCAAAGCCAAGCCAAGCCCATCAGAAACTGCAGTAAGGTAACCTGGCATTAGCATTCCTAACAGATACCTAACAGATCTTCATCACTTTTGCAAATCCAAGGCGAAATCCAGCCACAAATACAGGGTCACCTAAGACAAGAAGTTCTTTTTACAAATCATCTAGTGACTGTGATACGCCATGCAGATCTCTCTCTAAACATGACCATTTGTTTCTGCTCCCCCCTTCTTTCGGAACTCACTGACATCCATCCTTAACTGCATTATTCTATATGCTATACGGATCCATGTACCAGGACACAGATCAAGCAGAGCACTAACTGCTACCCTGTCAAAACGGCAGCAGCTTTATGACTGCTTTGCACAAAACAGACTAGCAAAGTAGTGAATCAAGCCACGTTCATAGTTTATATTTGGCTGATTATGTACTTCTTGGAAAGTTTAATATGTAGTGAAATCACAGAGTAACAAAATGGTGGTACACTGCTCACTTTGTAAAGGTAGAAACTCACGTCGATTAAGAAGCAGGTGGGATGCCTAAATAGAAGACAGCAGAAAGCACAGGGGAAAAGAGGCTCAGAAAGGAGGGGATCAGACCTTTATTTCCTTGATAGTGTTTTGTGGATGTTTTTTTTCCCTTTTCAGTCATTCTAGCAGGAGGTAGATTTACTTTCAACAAGAAAGAAAAAGCTAGGGTAAAAACACTACAGACCTCCCCAGAAATTGTTTAAGCTTCAGGACAAATGGGAAATAGGGACTATCTACCAAAAAAAACCCTCATGTTGCTATACCAGCAAGGAGTCCTCAGTGATCACATACAGCTGAGTCACATGGCCCTGGGTTCTCCATGGGTTCCCTGCCAGTTCCCACACCAACCGCCCAGTTCCTTGCTGGGCCACCTAGGCTCTTTTGTGCCACTTATAGTCCCCAGCCTCCAAGAAAAACCCAGGTTAAGTCTTGCTGATGCATCCTGTTCAGTGTTCTGTATAAAGATACAAGTCCCATCTGTAGACAGTATCACAGACATCAGCAGCACCTCATTACTTAGCTTGAAAAGAGAAATATAGCCAAACTTAACTTGGTGCAGGCTGATGGAAAATCGCTTCTCAAAACACGTGCTTCTTCTCTTCTTCAGTATGAAATATGGCTTCTACACTAAAATTGCATTTCCTCAGCATAAGTCTGCAATCAGTAAAAACGTTCAAGGTCTTTACACTGTGAAGGAGGTACCTATGCTTCAGTCTTCAGCAAATAGCTTTCCTTGCTCCTGTCTTGCCCCTTCAAGTTTCAGTAATCAAAAACTTCAGCTAGCTGCAAGACAGCTGCCATATAATCAGAACCAAAAGAACCATAAGCCACAATTTGCTTGCTGAAACTCCTCCCCAAAATATTTAGTTTAGGAGAAAGAAAAAAAAAAGATCTACAATATCAAACTAATTTTTGTTATTGTTGATATCTTTCACAGAATTAAGAAAACCCATTTCACTCTTCCATAACTGAGCAGCAGCACTGGTACTGAGCAATTAATCATTATATAAGGTTCTTGTCTCCTTACTGCCACAGACAATGTTAATTCAATTGTTTGCCAAAATTAAAATGCTAATATAACCATTGATTGCTTATATTCCTCATTACACAAACATTGTAGTGGTATTAATCATATAGCATCCAGCATCTCTAATGTCACCTTATAATACTACAACAATATTAATAAAATTGTTCAGCTTGTCTCTCAGGACATGTAAAAGCTGTAAGTTTTATGACTGTGTTCAAACCTGATTTCTACTGCTTTACTCATGCCTTCTTGTTACATACAATACTCTGATTGGCATTTCTTCCCCCTCTGGCTAATTTTATCAGCAGTTTCAGCTCTTTTTGAACCTATTACACATGAATGTACAACTATTTCCAGGCCTCTCACTTTCAGCACTCAGTAAACCCTTGGCCTGCCTTTTGGACAACACATCCACAACATCCAGCCTTCAGCTCAAGCACAGCCCAGTAAAAGGGAATGTGCTATTTCCCACTGAATTTGTCCTCCTCTTGCTTTTTATCCTAGGGACAACACAGCTCAGCCCCATATCACTAGCTGTCACCTTCGATATGCACTTCTTTTAGGTCTACACATCTGGATTATGCTGAAGGCCTTGCCACAACGGAGCTTCTGATTTCTTCAGCTCTGCAAGAGGACACTTTTCTTCCAGACCAGAAATATGCCTCTTCACAGCTTTACTTGAAAGGGGTTAAGCTAAATAGAAAAATGCATCTGTTTTTCCCAAACAGAGCACGTGGAGGAGTTAGTAACAGAAAATGCACTTTAAATTCACAACTTATTTCAGCCTTTGTTAACACAGAGGGGTAGACAGGACACCCTCCACATACTTTTTACACAGCCTCTGTGCAGTTCTCCCTTTCTCAGGCATCCAGCACAGATGATCTCTCACTCAGATATCATTTCCTCCAGTCCCAATAATGACAAGCTTGTTCTCTCCAACACAGAAGGCTTCAGAAAAGACCATGGTCCAAGTCTGTCACTATCACCCCACTCACTGCCATTTTTACCATCTCTCTCCACACATTCCTGCATCAAACTTATCTTTAGTTTCAAGGCTTTCAGCGTAAGCTTATCTTTGATTTCAAGGCTTTCCATCACTTAGCGTCACCCTATCTATCATTCCTCACTCACTACTGAGGCATTGATTCCTGCTTCTGATCCCATAAAGCCTTCCACTATCACCCTACTATCAGATTTTCCAACACATGTTTTTGTGCCTTCCTTCATCCCGCCTTTCCTACCACTGCTACTCATCTCCTTCAGCTTCTTCTGTGTCAGCTTGTCAGTGCCTCTTATATCAGAACTGACATCTAGCTCGTGAAAAATATTATGCCCTTGTCTTCTCTGCACTCCTCCATGTGCACCTACATCCATCTGTTATATATTGATTTCTGTTAAGATGAAGAGCTCAAACAGAATCAGCTTTCTGCTCTGTGCTGATAACAGTGCCTAGCAAAATGGAGGGTTGCTCACGTGCCAGATATGGCCTATGGTATGGTAACATGTAACATGATAACACGTGTTGTGCGTATGTAACATGTAATGTATGGTAACATAGTGCAGATCTAATACACGGCCACGTGCATCTTCGCTTGGTCTGGATACAAGCAGGGCTGTGTACCAACTGAGCCAAGAGGGAAAAGCAAGTGAACACCACACCACTACTTTTGCTGTTTGAATGTAATTCGGAAATTGTAAAGATGGACAAGTGTTTTAGAATACAAGTATCCTGATTTAGTTTATTAGCAGCCACCCACAGAAATGGCAAACAATTACAGTCTAAACTCTGGAGCCATTCTTAAAACCTTTCACAAGCACTCACAGATTCCTCAGTCTGTCTGTTGGGAAAACAGTTATATCTGTATCATGCTTTATTTTAGCAAAGCTTATTCCACTCTTAGAGGAAGAAACTACATTGATGTAAACCATCTTTATAACTATACAGCTGCACTGGCATTGTTTCTGTTAGTATAACTATTTCAGGTTTCATAATAGCTTAACAAGTCAAGCCTGAGTTTACCTCATTGAGTGATAAACTGTCATGTAATATCATCATACAGAATCACCACCCTGAATGAGAACAATCGAGAAAGCCTACATGGGGACTGCCACCTTCTCTACCTTATTTTAAGTTTTGTCCCCATTTTAAAGGTGAGCAGATGTAAGACATTCTGGAGTCATGCTTGATGTTTCCCTCATACCTGCAGAGACAGCACCTTTCCACTGACCTCCAAGGGCACATTTACACTGCAAGCAGAATACATGTGCTGCAGACACTGACACACTTCAATGAGTCTTAGTCTAGCAACAATAGCAATGAAATCACAGCAGTATGGACAACCACAGACCAAAGGATGCCTGGTGACTTTGCAACAAGAGTGCTGATGCCTGTGCTACTCTAGCTTCACTGTTGCTGATCACCAACCTACCCAGGTCAGAGCATGCAGGGCACCAACCAGATATCTTTGTACATGGGGAGTTTGGGGCTGCCAGGGCAGAAAATTGTGACTCTTGAACTGTTTTTGTTCCTGTTCTTCTTGCGCTCCCACCTTCTGTACTTGAAAGCCTGGGCCCTCTGCTGCTGTGGTCCAGAATGCTTGAGATGCAAGAGCCATTTCTCTTGCCTGAAGTATACAGAAAATATTCTTTGATTATTTTTTCTTTGACCACATTCAAATATGGTCAAATCTACAGTACAAGGTAGTCCTGAAACAAGGCAATGGCACATGTGCCAAAAGCATATCCAATCATCAATGAGAACTTCTTGCTTGTCCAGACACATCAATCAAGCCCAGATTAACCAGCTCTGCTTGTCCAAGTTATTTTTAATCCACCTTTTAGGTGATTTAGCATCACTTGTAAAAGCCTGAATGGCAAAAAGGGAATTTTACTTTAGTGTCTGCTTAAAACTACATAAGCTCTTAGTTACACTCTTCTGGTATCCACCAGTGAAGTGGAAAGAGCTTTAGTGTGGTTCACTGCCCAGAATACAAAACAAAACTAAAGAACAGAAAATCTGTGGAAGTTTCAGCATGTCTGTCTCCCCCATTATCGTTCCTGTAATACTCAGCTAAAAGGAAAAGAACCAAACCAAAACGCAAAGAATGGTTTGTTTGCTTGAAAGCTTGTTTTTTCCCCTAGCTTCATCAGTTGGTCAGATAGAAGATACCGCGCCCTTCTGTAGACCTTAGATCACCCTTGACCATAACTGCACAATGCCAATAAAACAATGCACTTGCAGTAAAACAGTTTACAGTGTGCTCAAAAAGTCCACACAATTCTTCAAGGGCCACAGTCTCCCTTTCTGTATACACATACACACTTGTATATGTCTATTCTACAGACCAGTTACAAAGGTAATACTCTTATAAAATGCTTTTTTGTCAAACAAATGACCTACAGCTGACAGAATTAAGTTGCAATGCTAGTTGAAAAGCAGATTCCCTACAAATGGGAATGTATTATCAGCTGCCAATAGAACAACCCCCTTCAGAGGTATTTGGGATTATGAGCCTGACTCTTACCTACCCAGAGGCCTAAAGCAGCCTCAAAGTCTATTTACTACATGAACATCTTAAAGGATGTTTATAGTAGGAGGAAGCACAGCAATGTAAATGAGTGTCCTGGTTCCAGGAGGGACAGGGTTAATTCTCCTAGCAGGGCACAGGTATTCCATCCCATGTGAGCCATGCCCAGAGGGTAGTGGGGAGCTGGCCGGGCAGGGGAAGGGGAACAGGAGCTGACCGGGAAGGGGAGGGGGACAGGAAGTTGGGGGGAGGTGCGCGCTTTGTGGTTGGAGATGGTCCCGGGTGCAGTGCGTGAGCGGTCGGCATTGTAATCCTGTTTTCATACTTCTTTACCCGCGTTACTTGTTACTGTTTTGTTGTTCCGTTAAACTGCTTTTATCCCAACCCACGAGTTTTGCCTTTTTCTTCTGATTTTGCCCTCCTGACCGTGGACGGGCTTTAGAGCGAGTGGCTGCCACGTGGTTCTTTGTTGCAGTCTAAGGCTAAACCACGACAATGAGATTCACGTCCTCATAGTCTACCTCAGTTTCAGGCGGGGAAACATCAGTAAAATCATTGGGTATTTTATAGCAAAACCGCTAACAAGTGAAGAGCCCAAGACCAACAACACCCCGTGCCAACCTCCCCTAGAGAGCTCAGTATTGGCACCAACAGAGACTTCAGCTTCAAACAGTAATCACAGATTTCACATTATATTGTTTCTGAGTTTGTGTACTCTAGTACAGGCCTAACAGAAGGCACGACAGCACATCTGTGTCTCTGACAAGAAACACATTTGGAGATTTCACAGGGAAAAAGCACACACAGTCAAGAGGAATATACTTGGGCACCAAAAGACAAGTTTAGGGTTTCGTAAAATACAGTAAGTCTAAATTTGTAAATCTAAATCACCATAGATATAGCCAACCTGTTTTATCAAATGCATGTAAAATCTAGATTATTCTAGTTACATCAATTTTCATGGTGCTTTCACATTAGGCTTTTGACTAGTCACCTGCCTATAAACAGCCATCTACCCAGGTTTAAAACTCTTGGTTTTTTTTCCAGTTCTAATTTACCTGTGTGATTTTTCTACTTGCCATTGCATAGTTTTTTATTAGTAATTCTTCATTAGGCTGACAGCAGCTGTTTAGCAATTACTGCACAGCAGCCATCATGAACAACAATAGGATCCCATCATCCAAAGTCTCTGCCATGCACATCTGCACCTCTGATAAGCACCCTCTGCCAGGACCTCTTCTGACAGGCCAAACACTTGCTTCATCTGAGCTTTCAGTGGCGTTCACTCCCAATCTTGGTATCAGGAGTGAATCCCAGACTACACCCTCAGAAGTAAGTCCATATACACTTCAAAACTGCTCAAAAAGGAGCAGTAGTTACCGTTTCAGCTCAGAGTGTAGATACTATACATGTCTCTCAAGCTCCACAGACACACAGACTGGAAGGACTTCCAGGACAACTGAGGCAGGAGTAGGAATAATGCTGCTGTCCCATCACCTCCAGTTTACAAAACTCAACCCAGTTTACAAGCCCAGCAGTACTCCCTGTTTTTTAAGAACATACCAATTAGCATGTAACACTCCATTATGCTTGCCTGCATAGGTCCCAGCACATTTTAACTACTCTGGAACTGAAATGGATATGTTTGAACATCTAAATGTGGATGCTCCATCCCTGGAATGTTCCCATCCCTGGAAACAAACAAGGTCAGATTGGATGGGGTTCTGAGCAACCTGAGCTAGTGAAAGATATCCCTGCCTGGTAGAAGGGTTAGACTAGATGATCTTTAAAGGCTCCTTCCAACCCAAACCATTCTATGAAACAGGAGGATCTGTCTTCCACATGTTGCTGAATACATGGCAAACCCCTGCTGTAGAACAAAGGTATACATTTAACATATGCAATGTCATCACAGGAAAACCCAGTAAGCTCTCTCAGGTAAGCACAAGAGCTTACTGCCATTACAAGGCTTTAAATATTTTGTTTTAATTCCGTGCTCAGCATTTTAAATGCTAGTATTGTTTTCTAGCCTGACATTTCCATGCTTGGGGCCATGTCAGACCTCACTATGAAAAAAAAAAAAATCTATAATTTATTTCAGAACAAAAGGTCACTTTTTACTACCCCATGAAGATAATATAGGCCCTTCCATCACAAACCCAGCTAGTTTGCTCCAAGACAAATGCACTTCTGAAAATTAGGGTTTTTCTGTGGTTCATCAAGTCCATTGTTTCCAAAAGTAAATAGCCATTATCCTTAATGACTGAGTAATCACTCCCCTTCCTTAAATCAAGGGCTTTGAAAGTGATAGAGGAAAGGTTGCTTGGTTCAGATAGCCTCAGTGGGAAAGAGCAGCCAGCTTTTGTGCTGTTGTACTTTCAGGAAGACTTGCTCTTGTTTTTATTAGAGATACATTTTAGTTTGTTTCTCATTGTCAGGAATTATAGGAATTCAAGCAAGAATAAAGAACTACCGTGAAACTCTACAACAGGGTAGGAAGGCTGCCACACAGCTTCCACTGGCTATTTGAAATGTGATAAACAGCAGCCTGAACACAACAGAAGAAATCAGAGGTCAGGAAAAGGAGCAGAGTTTAAGGAGACGTGCCCTCAGAGGGCTTCTGGATGTTAAAATTTCTTGCTCTACCTCCCTTCTCAGACAACCACTAAATTTCCCCAAGAGGGCTCCCATCTCCAGCCAAAAAGCTGTGCTCAGCAATGCAGACTCACCTTTCACTGCCCCTGGTTTGGCATGTCTGTATGGAGAAAAATAGTTCACATCAGCCACATGGTCAAGCGAGCTTTATAGCTGCATTTAAGTCACTTGTAAAATCAACTCGAGAGAATATATACTGTATCTGACTTGAAAATGCAGAATATTTTTCCTCTCCTTGGTGCTTGTAAATCACTCAAAGACGGTGTTAAATCCAGCAGGCCAGGAAAGCTCAGCACTGGGTTCTCTATTCCCATCAGAGTCGGGGTCAATGAAGTTGAGCACTGCTGACTGCTGCTGAAAATCTCATCCCAGGACCCAGTTCAAAGCAGGATAAATTCACTGGACAACTTCTTTAGATTTCTAGAGACTTTGGCTCCAGCCCAGGCTACATCAGCATCCCACAGACCAGTGTGTTTTAGCAATTTATTGCCCAACAGCTCTCAAAGTTTTCAGTGTCACCTAAGTGCAACCCCATCTGTCCACAGAATACAGGCAACTCAGTTAATGAAAAGTCAACACACCTCACACCAGTCACCAAGAGTGCTGTGGCATGGCACGTTTCTGTGCTTTATGCACTGCCACCTATTAGCAAGTGACTCCTATTCAGAATCATAGAATGGTTAGAGTTGGAAGGGACCTTAATGATCATCAAGTTCCAAACCCCCTGCCATGGGCAGGGACACCTCCCACCAGACCAGGCTGGTCAAAGCCCCATCCAGCCTGGCCTTGAACACTTCCAGGGATGGAGCATCCACAACTTCCCTGGGCAACCCGTTGCGGTGTCTCATCACCCTTCACAGGAAAGAATTTCTTTCTAGTATCTAGCTCCTTCAGCCAGTGTTCATAGGACAGGTGCTCCATCCCTCTGATCATCTCTGTGGCCCTCTGCTAGACTCATTCCAACAGTTCGATGTACTTTGTGTTGAGGACTCCAGAGCTGGACACAGGTGGGGTCTCATGAGCACAGAGTAGAGAGGCAGAATCACCTCCTGCAACCTGCTGGCCACTCTTCTTTTGATGCTGCCCAGGATGCAGTTAGCTTTCTGGGCTGCTTGTGAGCACTGCCGGCTCATGTCAAGCTTCTCATCTACCATCACTCTCAAGTCCTTCACCTCAGGCCTGCTCTCCAGCCATTCTCCACCCAACCTGTATTTGTGCTTGGGATTGCCACATCCCAGGTGCAGGACCCTGCACTTGGCTTGGCTGAACTTCATGCGATTTGCACTAGCCCACCTCTTTAGCTTGTCCAGGTCCCTCTGGATGGCATCCCTTTCCTCCACCTCATCCACCATGCCACCAAGCTTGGTGTCAGTGGCAATCTTGCTGAGGGTGCATGTAAGCTATGGTCTGAAGGAATATATGTGTTAATTAAACTACAAATAAACGTCTGAAAGAACTATCAGGTGGCTACAACTTCAATCCACCAACATCAAGAAATGATAGGCAACATTGCAGGGAAGGATACTCAAAGCTTGGTGCTGGTATACATGCCTAGATGTAATCCTGCTCTTCTAAAGAAGTAAAGGGTTTCTCCATCATAACAAGGATGAAGATTTAAAGTTATACTATTGCTGACAGTTAAGAACTTTTAAAAATTACTTTCATTGTAATAATATTTTTTTTTCCTAATTCAAAAGTAGTTGTTAATAACATTCAGAGTTCAGCATCATTTGTCATACAATTCAAGGTCCAGTTTCAGAAGCTGTTAGGTTTGACTAACCCATGGGAGTCCAAGCCTTGCTGATAGGTGCCAGAGAAGCATTAAACCAACATATTTACAAAGACTGTGAATTATACATGAATTTCTGTATGAACCAGATGGGTTTAATGCGCAACACATTCTTCATGTAATACATTTGGGTCTTATAATACAACAATTGTATTGTACTGTTCTGTGAATTTAAGGCTGGTGGAGGCATGATACTGACATCCCCAGGGACTCATATGCTGCTCCTGAGCAGAACAGCAGCTATGATTTTTTTCCCACACCACTCCATATCAGAGCATCCAATCCTGAAGGGGCCAGTACCTGAAACTTCAGGGGTTTCCATTTCAGTGCTCACGGGAACCTCTCTCCCCGTGGGGTAGCGCCTCAGCTACAACCTTACATATATTTCACAATGTGTTTATACATTACATGTATATATATATTATTTTTTTTTATACTGGGGAGCACACCTATACATCTCCAGGTTCTAATACCGCCATACTAACATTTAACAAACACCCTCAATACCTTCATTAAGACCTCTACATACAAAAGTCTTTGTCACCAATGGGTTTCCTCACATTGCAAAGTCCTTGAGTTTCTTAAAGCAGAGATACATGCCCTCTCAGTGCAACAGTATTTAAATAAGCTTTCCAAAAGGCCGCTATTCCCCCCATGAGACTGTTCTGCCTTGATGCTGTGAAATTTCAGCTCCAGCTCAGGAGAGAGAACAAATGTTCCTGTAAAGCATATGCTAGTTTTTAACTGGCTGCATCTGATCATCACCCTTTTCCGCCAGCTCTTAAATACCACTAGAACATCACCCACTTGAATGGCAAGAGCTGCTGGCAGGCTTGCAGTGAATAGACTGAGCTGTTTGCTGGAAAAAAAAAAATGATAAAAAAATCACAGCGACTGTCTACCTATCTGACACAACTGTGATCCATGGGCATGCCAGATACAGCACCAACATTCAAGACTGCCTTCATACGGTGCAGCGTGGAAGCACATCGCATCCTACAGACTGCTTTGTAGCAGTACAGCGTGAAAACACAACCCCTCTGTAACAACAGTTGTTCCAGAAGGTCTGAGAAAACATGTTACAATTTTCTTACCCTGCTGCTTCTCTCTGATCCATCCAGCTCTACAACAGTGACTGCTGACACACACAGCATTGTTTTTGCAGGCTTTAAACGGTTTAGATCCTCTGATGGGTCATCTGACCATACATCAAAAGATGGACTGCAACCACAGCATCACGAAAGCAGTTTTTCTGCTTTTACTACACCATTTGGACATGACTTAAATCGGGAACAGATTTGTGAGTTATTCAACTCCAAGCTTTTCTGTCCCAATGGCCTTACCCTCCAGCCCATTTTAATGACATTTGAATGCAGTTCAAAAAATTATGTGAGTCATTAGTAAACAGGCAATTTCAGCAATCACACAAAATGTATGTATGACTAACTAGTACAGAAACCTCTAATAGAGGTAGATATGAACCTGAAGAATGGGACATAAAGGCCTGAAGGGAACTCATTATGGTATTAGAAGTTGGAGCTGCATGGAAATAGCACGATTAAATTAAGAAAGGGCAATATAACCCGGCTACAAAGGTACCTCTTCCAGAAGAGAGATCAATCTGAACTACAGCCTTCTGAGGAAGGTGGCGGAATCCCCACCAGCAAAAATATTTAATACTAGATATATCACAAAAATATGCTGTGGGGAAAACTATTCTCTGTGCAGGATATTGCCTAGGTGACCTCAGCAGCTTTGTCTGTCTCAAATGGCTATGAATGCACAACACAGCAAGAGAGTTTGTCAGGGACAAACCCAAACCCAAATAATTGTTTTCATGATGAATCCACAGCAGCCTATTCCAAAGATTTAACACAACCAGTTCTTCCAGTATGCTATGATTATGCCACCTTTCTTTCTGAAAATTCTTTATTTCTTTGTAATGAACTGTGACTACTACAAGAAAGGGTAGTCCTGGGACTAAGAACATTATTACACATTTGTGCCAGCTAAAATATCCACCACTACACATGGAACACTAAATAAAACTTAGAATACATTCAAGTGACAACATTAATCTGCTCTGTATGATCATAGTATTTTTAGCAGGTTTCACTCATCGTACATTAAATTACAATTGTTGTAGCCTCAGTGCTTAGACAGCAAAGTAAGCAGTGAAGGATAGGAAAGGGAGAAAATGTTCAGCTTTGTTGCTGGAAGGAAGGCAGCTACCAAGGAAGCAGTCAGAAGTGCAACTGACAGGAATTAACAACACAGCATGAGGGAAATGGCAATGACCACCAACCACTATCTTTTTTTCTGGCCACCTCAACTACTCCAAGTTCATGTTCCTGTGTCTACCTAACTCCCTTGTGACAAGATGCTTCAAGAAGAAACCTCACCCAACACCAAGTTGTCCCACAAAGACATCCCACATGTCATAGCTATAGGTACAAACAAGGACAGCCCTCTGCTCTTGGGCCAGGTTACGGTCAGCTGAGCTGAAACATCTCACATCAGATTCTGCGTCATAAGCCTGTTACTGGATTTACTGACTTCCTGCTGGGTGAGGTATGCTTTCTACAAGGTTATGATTCAGAATTACACTGAAGGAGGCCCCATCCAACGGCATCTAATGAAAATTACTGGTTTTGTTTTCTACAAGGGAGATACAGGGGGCAAGAGGATGAGAGGCACTCAAGCCTGCAGGGTTCCCTCACAGGTACACTTATGTCCAGGCAGTCTCCCTTCCGCAGTGCTTTTGTACCTCAAACTGTTGTTCCCCATTGACCACCCTCCAACAAACACAGCATTAACAAGTCATAAGTGAATTCATACAGGCTTCCTGTAGCCACACCTAAGTTACAGTGCCAATCAGCCTAATTATATCAGCAGCCTTTTCTGCTCTGCACTCCACTCCACAAAGATTAGACTCTTCCCAAAGGGCCAGTCAAGCAGGTGAAGTAACTAGGCACATTTCTGCATGTCCCAGTCCACTGGAGGATGGCAAACAGTCAGCTAGCTCATGAATAATGCACGGTCTGTTTATGCAACTCCAGAGATCCATTTCAAATCAGGTTGTGGTCTCCAAAACTATTTTCAGTATACTTGGCCAGCCTCTTTTGTAGGCAAATCAAAAAGCTGCTTTTGAAATTCTCTCTGCTCACTTGAGGCTTTCACTTCTCTCTGCTATACATAATCCAGAAGAAAGAAGTAATTTTCTGGTCACTCCAGTTTCACGCTAGTATTACTTGACTGACTTGAGTAGATTTACTTCTCATGTATACTGCTATGACACAGTGAGGTTCAAAGATGGCTTAACAGTATACAGGGATGTACCAGCAATTCAGAAATGAGGCAGGCGGAGATCAAGCTGCATGTAGTACCATCAATGCCTTCTAAGCAGCTGGTTAACTGCAAAGTATCATGATAAGGGATAAACCAGCCTTTTCTTCCATGTTGTAGAGGTATACTCTGAAATAACGAACAAGCAGCACAAGAAGGAGAGGTTGAAATTACAAAATATTCCTCCACCCCGAATAAAAAATAAAGTATTTTCAAATAGTGGCTCTGAGCCCAGAGGTCTCACCTCAAGGGATATGATGTCAGTAAGCCAAGCCAATGCAATACCAGAGCAAACCTTGAAATGTAATGCCAACTCCTTGTAAATCTCATCAAATCCAAAATACTTCACATGAAAAAAACTTGGATAAAAAGAAGGCAGAAGAAGAAAAACATAGCTCAACTATACAAAGTCATGTAAACTCTAGAAATAGCCATGTTAGGAAATGGCTAATCTTTCCATTGGGCCAATGCAAGCAAGTCACGGCGACAGCTTCCTTGGTTCCCTGTTCCAAGCCCAGTGTTCAGAAACGTGCCAGTGTGGGCTCTGAACTGGGTGAGAGCTACACAGTAATTAGCTATAACTCACGAGCACAAGGTTCTACAGCATTTTTAATCTAAGGACCACTAAACTTTTCTTAAAAAGAAAAAAAGGTACTGTCTTGCACCTTGGTTCCCCTGTTTCTGTCATTTGTAACCGTAGAAACATTGAGTTAAGCCTGAAACACTAATTTATTGTAGTCTCCCCCCTTGTAGATTGATTACTTGCACTTAGAGGAAGTTATGTATCTGCAAACTCTTATCTCACAGACCTCAGCTTGAGTAACACTGCTGGACCTTTAACCCCTCTTAAAATGAAGCATCACTCATCCCCACAGCTGTGTTTCTGTTGTAATTTCTTTGGTTCAAGCCATACGCTTTAATTCGCAGGGCAGAAATACTGCCCAGGAAAAGAGAACGCAGAGGAGTTCTGTCATGCATTCTCACTCCCAAGACTGAAAATAAACAAGAGCTTCAAAATTAATCCATTAGGACCTAAACATCATTCTTCCTCCCATCTCTTCCCTCTCCAGACATAAGCCTTGTTCACATAGACAAGGAATCATCTTTAACTTTGAAGAAAAAGAAGAAACAACACTGAGAAGATAAAGTACCACTTAGTTTGCTGTCTCTCTGCCTGGGCCTGGCAGACTCATGCATCACTCTGAAGATGCCCACATGCAATTTGTTGCCTACAAGCCACTGGCCGGGGGATCCTGGGGCGGCAGGAATATGCTCAGGTATTGCATGCATTAGGAAGGTTCAGCCTGTGTTTCAACAATAAACAAGGCTGCAGGGATGCTGTTAACAGCATCTTTTCACCACTGGGGCATTTAACTCCACCCAAACAGAATCACAGAATGATATGGGGTTGGAAGGGACCTCTGGAGATCATCTACTCAAACCTCCTTGGCCAAAGCAGGTTGCACGGGAACTTGTCCAGGTGGGTTTTGAATGTCTCTAGAGACAGAGACTCCACCACCTCTCTGGGCAGCCTCTTCTAGTGCTCTGCCACCCTTAAAGTGAAGAAGTTCCTCCTCATATTTAGAGGGAGCTTCTTATGTACAAGTTTGTACCCATTTCCTCTTGTCCTCTCACTGGGCACCACTGAAAGAAGACTGGCCACATCCTCTTGACGCCCAACCTTTAAGTATTTATAGGTGTTGATCAGATCCCCCAACAGCTTTCTCTTCTCCAGACTAAAAAGACCCAAGTCCCTCAGCCTTTCCTCATAAAAGAGATGTTCTAGACCCCTAACTATCTTTGTAGCCCTCTGCTGTACCCTCTCCAGCAGTTCCCCGTCATCCCTGAACTGGGGAGCCCAGAACTGGACACAATACTCCAGATGGGGCCTCACCAGGGCAGAGCAGAGTGGGAAGATAACCTCTCTCAACCTGCTGGTCACACTCTTCTTGATGCACCCCAGGATGCCATTAGCCTTCTTGGCCAAAAGGGCACATTGCTGGCTCATGG
The DNA here is from genome assembly GCA_013400555.1 of Jacana jacana. NCBI lineage: Eukaryota > Metazoa > Chordata > Aves > Charadriiformes > Jacanidae > Jacana > Jacana jacana. The sequence continues at coordinate 71,416 of VZTM01026702.1, read as the reverse complement.
TCATCCTGTTGTCTACCAGAACTCCCAAGTCTTTTTCCTCAGAGCTGCTCTCCAGCAGGTCAGCCCCCAGCCTGTACCAGTGCAGGGGATTATTCCTCCCCAGGTGCAGGACCCAACAAGACAAATGAGACCATGTCCACCTAACCACAATGCTTGCTGCACATCTGAAACACACTGCAGGTGAGCTGCTGCCAAAGCCAGACAGCATTGTGGCACAGGTCAGGATAACACGTATTTATCTTATCATCACTAACATGAGCTGGGTGGCACCAGCAAAACAAGGCAAATGACAGGGTTGTCACACAGAGAAGTGTGCAGAAAGCAAGGGCAAGCCCTGACAGATCTCTGACCAGTACTGTCCTCTTGCCAGAGAGCATGGGAGGAAAGCTTTGGCATGGAGGCCCAATCTAAAAACATTAAGGCCCAGATTTTTATACAGACTTTCGCCCATTTTCTACACACAGGTTGAATTCAGGCTAGGTGACCCTGGCTGCCCATCCATGTGCATTTCAGCAACCAACTTGGGAAGAAGACAGCTCAAGTAGTTGCAAGTACATGAGGCTATGCCACACTCAGATACATGACAGGTCACTTCAAACAGACCTTACTGTGTTCGGCAAAGACTTCTGAAGTTACTCAACAAGCTCTTATCAAATGTCTCATGGCTTATTGATGCTGAAACAGTTACTCACCACCTCTGTTTAATAAACAAAAACCTGTAACTGTGCTTAACTTTTCAGAAGGCTCACTTTCCATCCTTCACCACCACAGATATGTTCTGAAATAGCTGCTGCATTTGGTGCCCAAAGCAGTTTCTACCTGACCAGAATATGGCTTGGTAACTCAGTGTGGAGTCAGCAGCCAGACAGATTGCTTTTCTTGAACTATGAAGTTCACCTTCACTGGGAAACGCACAGGGAGAGCATCTTGACAGCATCCTTCTCTGGGAAGTTCAAGCTAGCTTGAAGAAAAGGCAGTAAAGGGAACATGCTGCTTTGTTTAGCCTTTTTCACCAAAGTATACAGCTAGCACTTTCACTTCCAAGAAGGGTTCACTAATTCACTGCCTTATTGTTGTCTATCTAAAGCAATTCACTGCACGGTGATGTCACTGCTCCACCAAAGTCAATCATGTCTCCCCACTGCACCCCCAGCATCCCTCCCGGTTTTCCCTTTCCCAGTGCAATGCAAACCGTACTCTAGATCCTGCCACATCCCTCTCCTCCCAACTGCAACTCGCTACCAGGACCCACCACCTCCACAGCAGATCCTACAGCACTTCCTGGGGGCAACTGCTGCCCAATCCTTTCTGGGGAAGCAGTCCACAGCCCAGCAGCAGGAGAGAGATGGGGAATGCAGCCTACAGCTGGCAAGAGGGACAGCAGGCAGGGAGTTTGAGAGGAGCAGCCACAACCACCTAGCCACATCTTTCCCCTTCTGTTTTTGCAGGCCAGGGCAGGGCAGCACTTAAACACTCCCTGTCTCCTGCTTTGGCTCTCTCCCACCTCCTCCCCTGCCAGCCTTTATTCAGCTGGTTTCCTCAGGCCAAATCTGTCACCATCACGTCGTGGGTGCTTTTCCACTTTCTGTATTCATTCTGTTTTCCCTATTTTCTAATGAGGGAGGTGTCCCACACTCAGGCCCCTGAGAGCAGCCCCTCCCCCCTCCCCTCTTGTCATTTAGGTGAAAGACATCCTCCCCTTCCAGGCAAATGTTATCTGGAGTTCATTTTCAAAGACAAGAAATGCCAAAGAATGCTATGCCTTTTCAACAGCAGGCTTCACACAAAGCTGGGCACGGCTTGCCACATCGCTGATAAATCCAAGGAACCAGCAGCAAGCGTCTGGCTCCTGCGAAGCAGGGCAGAGGGAAGACTTTGGTGCTTTCTACCCCTAACCTAGGACCTCAGATACTCAACAGCCCATGCTACTCTCTCCTTTTAAGTGTCCTTTTTTGGCACTGCTTCCAAATGAAGGTAACAAGCGAAACACAAATTATTCAATGTAAGAAAATCAGCCAGGCAGAAAGCAATACAATATTTGCTGATTTGACTAAAGCTTGCTGCTGTGCAGATGGCAGTGGCAGCCTGGCACAGCTACGGTCCACTGCACCTTTCCATCACAAATTCTACTCTCTTTAGCCCACTCCCAGTATTTAGAGGTTAACCATAATAACCGCTCCGAGATGAAACCTGGCAACAAGACATCAGCCATAAAGCAAACACTACACACACCAAAAAATAACAAAAAAAAAAAAACCCAAACAACCAAACAAAAAAAGATAATGTTTAAAAAAAACTTGGTAACTTCGTCTGGCCGCTTTCTTCAGTCTTGCAGAAGAGCCAAGACAATGCAAGCGAATGGACTTGGCTTTCCATTCCTTGTAATACTGTGGTCAGTAGAAGACCTGTTTCTTTGGAAGTTATGGAGAAAAAAACTGCTGGACAGAAAGCCATTTCAAACAGATGACTTTCCACCAGCTGCAAATCAGAAGGCTTTCAAGTCTTAAAAGTTTCAGGCATGTGGAAGAGTTCATTTAGGGTCATGCCTGGGAGCCCTAACACACTCCCGACACTGATCAAACTATCATGGGCCACATTTGGAGGATTTTTTTAATGACAAACAGTTTCAGAGGCAGTGAATTATTTGGGGCTGTGGGTCTTTCAGCATTTGACCCTGAAAATAAGTCTGCTCGAGTCTTCCCAGGTACCTCTCACCAAGTAAAAGTCATCTTTGCACTGATGGCTACCAAACTGACTGCCTGTAGTACAACTGCATTTATTCCACTGCTTTTCACCAACCGAGAGAGGCCATCCAGGCAGATAACTTACTTCCCACATTTAATCCCAAGCACCCACTGCTGTACTGAGGCAGTCTGCAAGGACAACAGTGTGCAACATGCCCGAGGTGAGGATTGGCAAGACTTTACAATACACCTACCTACCTCCTCCCCTAATCCAAATGACACCTCACTTTCTGGAAGAGCCCCTCCAACTAAGGCTGCCTTCAAATCACTCACCGCTGTTGATGTGCTTCAAATCAAGAGGCTCCAACCTCTGCAGCTATCAACAGCATTGAGACTTTTCCTTCTTCTGTAAAATTTCTTATGGGAGATGTGAAAAAGCACAGGAGAAAAGGATTTTCACAGCTGTGTAAAGGGCTATAGAACTTGTGAAACTGGGAACCAGAGACTCCTGTCCCTGACTGCCCAAAGTGTTCTTCACCTGTTCCACCTCTGCATAATTTAATCCCAAGGATGAATGAAGATGACCGACTGCATCCATATTACTGTGGAAAAGAGTTAGAATTGCATCAGCACACAGGAGATACTGGCATGAACACAAAAATTAAATCCTCATAGGGAAACTACAAGTAAATTTACAGATTACTCCACACAGGTCTGTCTTGTGTGTCTGAAAACCAACAGGTCAGTTCAAAGTAGTTTAATCCTAACAAAATTAATATTTGAATTTCAATACCTTGTTCTGAGGTACCAAATCTCTACTATCACGCAGCCCATGAAGCAATATACAGTTACTTTCAAAAGAAGAAACAAGACCAAGGACTCATGGTGTTTTCAATGAACTCTTCTCCAGTTTCTTTAAAAAAAGAAAGCAAATACGGTATATTGTTCCCCGCATCATCCATGGTGTTTCAATTAATATCCTAACTACTGTCCACAGGAATTCATCTCTCAGTCTTGTTATCACAGGTTTAGGGGCCGAGACAGCACAGCAGTATTAAATCAGGACAGAGGCTGGTGGTACACAGTTCTCCAATCAGAGCTCGAGTCTATCCTAGTCTGAAGCTCATTTTCTGACTTCTTTCTCTACAGTCATTTTTTTCCCCCCTTCAAGAAATTATGCCCACCGTTTGCTGTGAACAAACTGAAGTAGCAGAGTTACCCACACTTTTAGTTTCCCTAATACTAGTTTTAGGCCCTAACAGGCTTTACAGTTCCAGGCAAGCTTGGGAATAAAATAATAGAGAAAAAAAGACAGAAAGGAAAAATTGAAAAGGTAATCTTATTACTAGATACACACATGAACAAGTCAACTGCAAATTGATGTATTTTTATTTGCTGGCAGGACTTGAAGAATATGATACATTTTTTCCATGCATCAACAGTTCTAGCAACTTCACAAGCCTATTGCCACAACACAAGCCCATCCAAAGTTCCAGTGATTTTTGATACACGATGAAGAATATATACATGTATTTACAGTCATTACAATCACAAGAGTAAAATTCATGTGATCTGCTTGATTCCTACACTCAGTTTCCAGCCTTAAGCACTACACAACCCATGCAGAATTTAGGCTAGCACACTTCCATCAGACAAGCAGTTTAAAAACCTCAAAATATCCATCCTCCTCACCCTGGGTCCAGAGCTGCAGTGCAAACACCTGACACTTCTGACCAGGAAACTTTATCAGTGTGGATAATATCTGCTAGGAGGACTCTGAAAACACACACTCCTCTCAAATAGAGGGCCAAAGTCATGTCCTCAGTGTCTTGGTAAAATCTATTCTTTAGGAAAAAAAAAAAAAAACAAAAAACACCTAACCCAACAGTTTCTTAGATTTCTGTGCTATCAAATGAACCTTTACAGGGCAAGCACCTCCTGTACTATTACAGCTCTTTTTGCACCCTTTTCAGTGAAAGGAGATGTAATTCCTCCCCAAAGTAGGCAAGAGCCTCAAAATCCACTCTTTTGTTCATTACACTGAAAAGCTCACAAGGTCAGTTAATATCACACTTGTTGCATTACTTTTAAGACTCTTCAAGGGACCCTTTGATTTGCCAAAATGCAATTTGGCAGTTCAAGCAGCACCCCACAATCTTCTCTTGAGCATCAAGCAAATGAAACGTTTCAAATCCTCTGGCATTTACCGACTTGGTGAAATGCACTAAAACACAGATGTAGCCAGGAAGGGAAATGCATCGCACGTGGCTCCATACAAGTGCAGTCCCATCTAGTGCAAGGTCCTTATAAGCATGATTACACTGAGACAGTACATGACAGTTCCAGCACCCTGCTCGCTTTCACCCAGTGCTCTCAGATGATTCTGCCCGATGCAGGAGGCCCTTATGAAGCAGTCTAGAGCACTGAAAAAATAATGTCCAAACTTCACACCTTCCTACTCTTGAGCACCTCCTAACAGGAGCTGCAAATCTGAACTTAATCCCATCAGTTTCAGTCCACGCTGCATTTGCAACTGACCTTACTTATGTTGTGTGTTATTGTATGTCTTCCAAAAAGGCAGTTGCTCCAGTCAGCACAGAAAGGCCCTATTTGCTAAAGAAAAGGATTTCCCAGTATGCCAAGGGATATAACATACACTAAAACTCCATACTTCATTAAAAATAAATACACAAGTCTCCCAGCTGCTGAGCAGTCACTACTCATAGCAAGCTGGCTTAGTAAGATATTTGCAGCATCTATTAAATTAAGCTCCATTACTGGAAAGGTAATTACTAGTATTAATAATCCACAGATTATTCAGTGCCAGATACAATCCTCAAACTTGACAAAGCCATAGATCACTCAATCCCAGCCATGAATCTTTATCAGGGAAGGGAGTCCCTCCAGCAGTCCTTGGAATTCCTTCACAAGCTGCCCCATACACATTAAAAAGGGACACCAGAAGACAAGTGTAGAGCTTGTTTTCGACCGAGAATCAGGTTTCCCTGCACTGTCCCCAATCCTCTCTTCCCACCTTAGTTTTAGACCACACACACAACCGTCCAGGAGAAAGCCATGGCCAGAGTCACAGACATCGGTCCTCTTCCAGCAGTGCAGAGACATTTGTTATGATGACCATCCACCCAACAGCGTTCAGCCACAACAGATCCCATGCTGAATAACAGACAGAGGACCCGGCTTCTGCCCCTGTTACCAGTTTCATGAGCAAGCTTCAGTAACTCTCTCAATTCCCCTGTGCTCCCCCATCCCACCTATACTTTTGGGAGTCCTGAAAGATGAAACCAGCTTCAGGAAGGCTGGTAAATGCAATCTAGTTAAAACACACAGCCTACCTTACAGAGAATGAAAGCTTCAGACAGAAACCCCCAAGCCTATTCTCACTGTGCCACTCTTGCTTAGAGCAGACAGGAATTCCACACACACACACCAAGGGTATAAATGCAAGAATTTCATCCCCACCTAAAACCCAAGAGGTCAGGTCTCTCTGCATACAGATAGAAGGTGTGGTCTCAGCAGCTGCTGAAACATCTGTGCACATCAGGCCTTGTGAAGAATCACCTTCACCTACGTGAACAAATAAATCTGTAATTTCAAACAACGACAGTCACAGTACCAACACAATTAAATTTATATGAAGAGCTGCAAGACAGCACTAGAATCACAGGCATAAATAAATCTGCCAGCTAGCATCAAACCTTGCAAACACATCAGTGCTTATGAGACAGAAGCGAGATGGCTTGTGAACACACCTTATTTTAGGCACAAAATGCGTCAAAGTATTTTTTTTTCCTAATGGTGGGATCCAGTAAAAATTACAGACAGAATTACATTTCAGGTCCACAGTTCTCCTAAGCTATGCCAATAGTAATACAGCATGTCCAAATGTCCTTTGGCTAATTTAGCAAAGATGTCACCCCCTGCAAATCAAGCGTCTTGTGGCATGGATTTGTCAGCAGAATTCTTCAGCAACATGAATGAGTCCTGCTTGTTAATCAAAGATATACAAGATACAAAATTCAGGATACCTTCCCATGTATTTTGGATAATGCTGTCTTTTATTTCCACAAACTAGACTCAGGGAGTGCTGCTTAGTGCTCTGCCCAAGAAACGAGCCTTTATCAGGGCATCTCATACTGTTTAACCACAAGGCATCTTTCAAAATGCTAAATTGTTAAGTTCCGTCAAAGCAAGCAGCAAGTCACAAGAGTTCTACAAGCTCCATCACGTTCATTGAGTGCTGGGCTTCTGTAGGCTATGGCTAACATTTCTAATCACCTCTGCTCCAAGTATTTTACATCCTATTTTGCATTCCTATAGACATCCTACAGACAGTAACATGTTATAGAAGCACAGCCAGAGTGAGGAATTGCACAGATATACCTGTATCTTCATTTTGATGAACTGGTACAAAAGCAGTTTGCAAGCAAATTCCTACTTACATGAATTATTGTGCCTGACAAACATTCCCTGCAAGGAATCAGAGATTTTCTCTTCAAGGAGACTACTGAAGTAAGCAAAGGTTTGCAGAACACCTCCCAAGATTCCCAAAGATCATTTCCTAAATTGACAGAGATGCCTTTGCCAAGATGACACAGATCTGCAAGGCCAGGCTCCTCTCCCTTCTGCGTTGTTAATTTTTCTTCTGTACCATCATATATTCTCAATAACATCCCCACAAATTTCAACTATTTCCTTTGATCCAGCAGAGCTTTCCTGACATTTACAGTGGAGCAAGTAAGATCAGAATTTATTTTAACATGCACAAGCTGCAACTGTTCCAGATGTTCTCTGAGCTATTCTCTCCCCTTTCCTACCCCCACACAAAACAGTAACAGTTGCATTGTCTTTTATAGGCTGAGGAAGTGATGGAAGGGGAGGGACTTCCAGGAATTTTTAATTTATATATTTTTCACCTTAATGTTGGGGTTTTTTTTTTAGACATAAATGGTATGATATATAATACGTATGTATAGACACCAAGGGAAAGAATTCCAAGTGCTCAGTCTAGCCTTCGGTTTCACATTTTTAAGCAACACCGCTCCAGCCCAGAAAGGATAGCTACTATTTTTATAGTTTTCTCTCCTTGCTTGACTACTTGGATTTTGAAAAGCTCTATTAAGGTTTCTCGCTAACCATGTGAAGCCCAGTACCCTAGAGACAGTATTTAATTCAACCATGACCTCCCTTCTGGGCATTTCCTGGCAAAAAAACTGCCAGATAGAAGGGCTAAAGACTGCCAAACATTCACTGCAAGGAAGTGCCAAAACAAGGGTCTTTATTGCTGATAAAAGCCATGGAAACATCAAAATGCAAAACAAAGTTGCTACCTTTTTTTCCATCCCCATCTGCTTCACTAACGCCACGAGTGCTGCTGTGATGGAGTTGAAGACACCAGTTTTCACCCCAAAGTAACACTCTGACACGGTAGCAAACGATGAAAGAAATTTTACTCATTGTGTGCATTCATTATGTTTATTCTTGTATTACTACCAACCAAGTTCCTCACACAGCGCTGTCATTTTCTGTCCTCTTCACCATGCTTGGGAATCACTTGGGAATTAGGCCTGATAAATAACAACTTTCATCATTGGACCTGACTGTGCTAAAACAAAGGATGCTACTATCTCTTTCCAAAGGAGAAAGGCAAGGATAAACTCTCCTCCTCCACAATCCCTAAACTTCCTTGTACCCTGTGGGTAAGCCTACAGACCTGTATATTAATAAGATCTGGTATATAGGCTACCCTGGATGCCAGTTCCACCATCTGGAAGTGCAAAGGCATCCGCAGCGCTCAAGGATAATCACTTATGCTTGCCAGGTCTATGAGTCTTGTCTGACACTGCTCTTCAGTGCCAGCTGTGAAGTGCAGCAAGGCTCAGCCTCCTCTGCTCTTTACCATCACATTCTTACCATAGCCAGTTCCCAGACAAACAGGGAAAAACTCTTTAGGCTTTTTGAGGACTTTTGCTCAAAGGCCTCCAAACTCAAAGTGACCCAAAAGCCAAACAGGATTCTTCCCAGTGTCCATAACCATAAGCCACCTAAAATCCAATGATAGGACAAGGGGCAATGGATGCAAGTTGGAACCGAGGAAGTTCCACTTAAATGAGAAAAAACTTCTTCACAGTGAGGGTGAGGGAACACTGGAAGGGGCTGCCCAGGGAGGTTGTGGAGTCTCCTTCTCTGGAGACATTCAAAACTTGCCTGGACGCGTTCCTGTGTGACCTGATCTATGTGTTCCTGCTCCAGCAGGGGGATTGGACTAGATGATCTTTCAAGGTCCCTTCCAATCCCTGATATTCTGTGATTCTGTAAAATCAATACATCACCACCTCTACACAAAGTACAGCTGTGCCAACACTAGAGCTGGCCTACACCAGTAACATAGACATTCATACGAGCTGAACGCTCTAAACTTACACGCAACCGACAATTTACGCCTGCACAGGAGTTGGGAATAGCCTGTGCCAAACAGGGATGCCATTAAGGCCAGCAGAACAGGGTTCATGCCAGAATTCACACCAGCCGGACTTCTAATGGCCATGCAGCAATTATTACATTAAAGGAATGCAATCATAATCGCACTAGTACAAAAAAATCTGTGTGAAGACCAGGCCTTAAATCAATTTAGGGAACCTACACAAGGGATTGTTCCTGTTTAATTACACAGCCATTTAAATCAATTTGTTTAAATCAAGACTTAAGACCTGAAATCATTTTTTGTTACCTACATACACGCTGACCTTGTAAATTAAGTCCCTGACTTTGACAGCTCACTCTTATGAGCAAAGAGTTTATTATAACGAGTAATAAACAAAAACCAGCAGGGTAGACACTTCTGCTTTGGTGGTTTGAGGAAACCAGAACAATTCATAGCAACTCCGGATAACACTGTGGCAAACTGATATTAACAGTGAACGGTGTTGCACTGCAGTGGCCTCGGAAAAACACCAGTCTTGGCTGCCCTAGAAATTTAACTCCATTTCCATCCTCAGTGCTTTGCCACCACTGTTGCTAAACAGGCAAAATCTATTGCACCTATGAAGAAAAGGACAGAGAGTTGTATTATGCTTCAGCACAATTTACCTAGTTCTCAAACAAAAGCAGGCAAAACAAGGTATTTCGCATCTTGCACAGTTTTTATCCTGCCTCCACCACTATTCATGTCTGGAGTCATACAGCAAATCTCTATGTCACGTAGTAGTGTAAATCTCAGGCATTGAAATTGAAAAGCTTGAAAATTTAGTCCACTATGTTTTCCTTTCTTCACATTTTCCTACAAGTTCTTGATTCCCCTACTATTTAATATTTTTCCAAAACTTGGAACAACAGAAGCCGTTCGCAAGGCCTTTGTCTGCAGAGCAGCCACTCAAAGTTTGCTGTCCTCTACCTACACCACTGAGCACTCAGCAGTGTAAGTCAGAAACAAGACAAAGCCACGGCAGGAAGGTCTCTTGAAGAGGGATCGAAGAGCTCAGTACCACAGCAGGTATTACGGTGCCCAGTGTCTGCTGGAATGAAGGCACACAGCCATGTAAAAGAGAAGTAGAATAGTAGAAGATCTGTTTTCTGCTGCTTCCCATGTTATAGGGATGCAATATTTTACTCCAGCAGTTAAACAATTGCAATACTTAGCCTGGGCACAGCTCTAACAGTATAAACACAGCTTTTATCAGGAACTTTTCTCATCTTCTCATAGAAGAAAGCTATGCTACACATCTTCTGTTCGTGTTACAGCATCAGTAGCACAGTCATGCCATTCGAACAACAAAAAAACCCCAAAACAAAAAACAACTGCACAAGATACAGTCTACATGACATCCTCTATCAACCATGCCAGCAGGAGAAATACAAAAGTACATCCTTACTAGCACAGCCACAAGGGTTGACAGACATGCCTACACCTTTAGCAGCAATGTAGTAATGCCTGCTTTGTTCATGGGAGATGATTTTCCTACACCCAGCCCTTTCCCAGTTAACAACATGTTAGTCAAATCTTTGCCATCCCCACTAGACACTACACCTAACAGGGCTACCTTGTTCTTTCAGTCATTTTCAACACCAAATCAAGTCACTATGACAGTGCTAATGTCATTGCATCGCTGTTAACGCTGACAAGGATGCCCTGGAAGGCTCTGCACTGGAAGCAGCACTACTGTGCACTTACCTTTGAGCAGCTGAGTTCTTACAGTACCACACACAGTAGGAAGAACAGCTGTATTTGCCACCACTGCTAGACCAGAATAGTTCAAGAAAAACAGCATTCAAAGTGCAGCAAAACAGAGAGAGGCCTTAAGGACTTGCCTACATAAAGATTAAAAACAAGACAAAACCCCCTTCCAACTCCTGTATTTAAAAGAAAGTCAGATTTCTCATCAAAATATCACTTGACTATAGGCTCTGCCTATCAGTGTGGGACACATCAAATGCTGGCAGTGGCATTGGTCAGTGTCACCCTTGCTTCCTTCACTGCTCCTGCACCCATGTTCCAAGCCCCCAACAGCTGAGCAGCTGAAAGCAGGGCATCAATGCTCTTGCATCCCATCTTGTTGTTTAAATCAGAGTGAGAAGTATGGTGGCTGAGGGCTAGGGCATGTATTTGTTTTGGCCAACTCACCCACAGGGTGTAGGAACTTCTGACAGAGGAGGAGAAAGTTGAAGTACCTTATCTTTCTAAACTGAGGGCGCTGCTGCTTTCCACATTTCTGTGGCCTCCAGTTGAGTGGGCACAAGACTAGACCCATAGCAGTCCTCAAGACCTTCATCCTGTCCTGCTCCAGCTGCTCACACTGGTCCAGAGATAGCAGCTGGTCTTTTGGGGTTCCTGAGGCTGGGCACTCTGTTTTACAACAGTACAAAGAAGACTGCAGCAACACAAACTGGCCCAAACAGCCACAGGATCACAATGATGCTCTTTATGCTTGGTGTGGTTTAATACAACCACTTCAATTGCAACTAGCTGTTCCTCAGTATAAGCAAATTTGGATTCATTGTCACAGCATGAGCTCAGTGCCCCAGTATCCAAAGTCTGGTCCATACTGGGCATCCAACTTCTCCTACCACTGCAACAACAGAACTGGTATTATTTTTAGGCAGAAAAGAACTGGGAAAAATGAAAAAATGCCTTTGATTTCAAGGCCACAAAGGAAACAAGGGGTTTGTTCGGGGATTATTTTTTTAATCTGTTTAGTTTTTAACCAGTACCTGAACACTGTTTTTTCCCTTAGCTGTCTCAGATGCCCAATCCCACAATATCTCTGCAGGAGTCTTACAGGAACAACATTGGAATTAAACATCTGCAGTACTGAAAACGTCAATGAAAGAGCCAGGGGCCATTTTCTGTGGTAAACCATCATCACTCAAGAAGGAAGAAGACTTGCAGCCACTTGTCAGGAGGCTCTTTCGACTGACTTTCTCATACATGCAAAAAAGGGATCACAGCCTTTGCTAGCTCTGCTGATTAAAGACAGGCAGCACTTGGTCTGACTTTTCCTTTTGCAATAAGATGACCAAAATTCACATTTAATATGCTGCAAAGTCATCTCCCTCCCAAGTACAAGAGCATGTTCTGCTGAAAGTCACTGCCGTTAGCTCAAATTTAAACTCAATATTGCAAGACAGATATTATATTGCTATTAATAAATAATCATCATAATGTCTTCACTTAATACAGCATCTCATCCCAAAGGATCCTAACCACTTTACAAACTCTGGACCAAGTTCTCTCTGCTGCTACTTTCTAACCTCTGCCTGATTTGCATAAGTGCACAACACAAACATTAATTAGAGATTGCATCAGATCTGCGAATTACTTTTCTGCAGCTGATGTTCCTCCCACCTCAGGAGCTGATCCAGGGACATACTGCCAGTGCTCTAACGCGGGGTTCTCAAAAACACTGTCCAAACAGCAGGTGTGCAGTGAAAGCCTGTGTGATGCCCGTGACTCCTTGGAAGAGGCGGGAAGGTGAGGATCTGAGCAGTACTACCTACATTTCTGTCTAAAGACACTCCCAAAGGACCTCAATCAAGTATAGACAAAGCACCGGTCAGCCAATAAATTTAAGTGCTCCTTAAGGGCAACAACCTCTGGAGGGCTGGGAAAGTCATACTCTGTGTAAACACCAGGGAGAACAGACTCCAACCATACACTACTACAATATAAACATTTTTAGAAGTAATACTATGTAGACATGGTTGTGAACATGTGCAGAGAATACTCAGCACACAGTTCAATGTTCCTGCCCTTAACATAAGATGAAAGTGTAAGCAAAACCACTGTAAATAGAACTGAAGGTAACATCTTCAGGGACATGCTTTAAAAGCATCTGGTACTTGACTCTTCCCAAAAGCAAAACATTTGCCTCCCAGAAACTCTTATGTGAACCTCAGGAATAAGCTCTCTTTAGCAGAGTTGACTCAACTCAAGCACCAACAGGACCAGGAACATAGAAATATCTGTGCCTTCCCCTTCCACTTCAAGATGAACTGTCATCAAGGACTTCTCAGCACCAGCTGCAGTAAGTCACTTCACCTGATGTGGCAGCTATTTAGTCAAACAGGGCCACCATTTCAGTCAGGATCTGAAGAATGTCATATTTAATTGAACAAGGGGGAAGGATTACACTGTGAAAAATCATGTCTTGACAGTTTTAAACTAGATGGAGAGTCATATCACACTCTGTGTAGCAGCAACTCTTCTGACACTAAGCATAAATAGGCGCTCTGGTGACATATTTTTTCCCTGTATGCAAAAGCATCTCCCATGCCAGATGGGACATGGCATACAACTGTACTGCCAGTGCACACAGGCAGGGGAAAAGCAGACCACCCATAGCAAACACGCCAAACTTCTCAGCTCAGTGAAAAAGGAAAACACCCTTATTCAACAGTAGGACTATTTTCTGTGCTTACCTAAACATTCAGCCATTGATCTTTCTTGACCACCAAGCAGCAAGTCACTCAGGACATTAGTTTTGCATTATGCTCCAGGGAACAAGTATGAACAGCAATAACAAAGAGCTCCTGAGCCAGCAGAATAGACCAGAGGCAGGAAAGAGAAAGGGTCATCAGCCCCATTTTGCAGGAGCAAACAAGGAATTTGATTCCTTTCACACAGAAATGACAGAGGCTATCAGCATATTTTACAGAAAACATCATGGGTTTTATTCATGCTTTCAGTCATCGTCCAAACCAGGATGGTTCCCAGTTCTCTCTTGAACTTGGTCTCTCCCAGAGCCTTGCCCAACACTGGTCTAGCTCCTACAAAAACTGCTACAGAGTCACCCCTGGCTCAGGACTCCACCAGAGACAAGCATCAAAGGCTTAGAAAAGTAAAGGCATGTTTAAAGCCATTTTTCTCCCATTTGCTCCTCCTAACAGCTTTCAGGAAGCCACAGTTCAGGGACTTCCTCAACTGGGGCGTGTATTCACACATTTGTGTTTTAATAGCAGTTGATGGGCTGCCCTGCCAAAAACATGTTTCAAGCAGCAATACATCTCCATGTCACACATACAAGATTTGGAAAACAAAGCCACCGAGTTTTTCCCATCGCTTGACCAGAGTCAAATGCAACTGCAGGAACACCTGTTTCACCCTACCTTCACCTCGAGTCTGCACCAGAGACAGGCCAGAGTGGATCTGAACACGCTGCAAATTCACAGTGTAAACACAGCTCTAGATGGGTGACAGAAACGCCGCCAACTGCTTCCCCAGGCTTTTACTTTTTAATAATGAAACCTCCCCAGCTGAAACCACAGCTTTGGACAGAAGCCAATTTAAAATAAAATACAGGTACAAAAGAAAAGTTGGTTCCTGTATCTTCCCAGGCCAGATATGCCTCCTCCCATATGGAATCCAGACCTGGGTGTATTAACAAGTAACTCATGTCTATCTTAACCTTTTCTGCTGCAATGTAGTTTGAGGAAGAGGAGGCTGAGGGGAGACCTCATCACTCTCTACAACTGCTTGAAAGGGCATTGTAGAGAGGTTGGTGCTGGTCTCTTCTCATGGGCAATTAGTGATAGAACAAGAGGGAATGGCTGCAAGCTGCAGCAGGGTAGGTTTAGGCTTGACATTAGGAAAGAATTCTTCCCAAAAAGAGTGGTCAATCGGTGGAATCAGCTGTCCAGGGAGCTGGTGGAGTCGTCATCCCTGACTGTGTTTAAGAGTAGATTAGATGTGGTGTTGAGGGATATGGTGTAGGGGAGAACTTGTAGAGTAGGGCTGATGGTTGGACTTGATGATCCCAAGGGTCTCTTCCAACCTATCTGATTCTATGATTCTATGTTTAGACCTCCTTAAGCCTCCAGCTATGAGTAAAACCATTGATATCCCTGTCTATGTCCTATCACTAGCTGCTGCATAATGTGTCTTATGTGAAATCCCAAGAGGGAAAAAGGCCACCACACAAAAAATCAAATAGGAAAAAAAATATAGGACTCACATCCCTTCCTTATCATAGTAAGGAATGTTTTCCCAGCTTCTGCTTTCTTTGTTCTATACAATATTGCCCTTGCTTACTAGAGGCTTTTCAAACTCCCACTTGGTAAATACAATCACACCCCTCTCCTCAAAACAGAAAATTCAGTGATTAAAGCGAAA
This sequence comes from Jacana jacana, assembly GCA_013400555.1. NCBI lineage: Eukaryota > Metazoa > Chordata > Aves > Charadriiformes > Jacanidae > Jacana > Jacana jacana. Next base: position 56,110 of record VZTM01026702.1, on the reverse strand, counting down.
CAATCACTCCAGGGCACAGCAGTTCCCAAGCCATGAAGCACAAGCAAGACCAGGAGATGGAGCTGCCAGCAGGGAGGTACTCCTCTCAGCGGTTTGGGAACCACTGCTCTAGCCCCCTGTTTGCACCTGCGTGAACATGAAAGAACTTTCATTGTTATAGATCCAATGGCTGAACTGCAGATAGAAAAAGATTTGGAAATCAAAATAAAAAAAAAACAGCCCAAAGCCAACATAACCAAAAAACTCACATAACCAAACAGTAAAAATTTAACTCTAAAATAACTGCGGAAGAGTTATTTATAGTCCAAGAGATATTTCTATAAATAATAATCCTTTAAGTACTACACTAAAAAAAAAAATTATCACAACACGTTACCCCTTTGTGACATGCTTAATCCCTACTTAATGACCATTCCATGCATTTTCACACACGTTTCACTGCCCCTGCAACATACAAATGATGACTATTTAACAGGGGTAATCCAAGTTACCTAGAGATGAAAGGGAACTGAGAATGGTATGGCACTAACAAATAGGGAGAAAACACCTTCTCCCCTCACAGTCTGTTGCTCGCAGATTGCATCAGCAAGTTATCAGGAATACCTCAGCTACATCAATTGTCAGCATCATTCAGAAATTCAGCACATGTTTGGAAACAATTTTTTTTTGCTTCTTTTGCTGCAAATATTCAGAGAGGGGCAAAACATAATATTACTTTCAGCCCTCCAGAAAAACTGCATCCCTTGTGTTTATTATTTCAGAAATTTTGTTCCTGTCCCAGATGCCTTGTGTCTGCCTCAAACCTCATGGGACTCTACCTTTAAGAGCACAGAGAAGCTGGGGCACTTGCATGAGCAACACCTGCAGGAAAATGTGTCACAGGAAAACTGCCACAATTGTCACCAAACTCACTGCATGTCAAACGTGAAACCTTGTTACCTTGATACTGTCTTTTATTTATGTTTTGGGGGATACCTATATCTACATTACAAATTCATTTGCACATCAGTCTGGCAAGCAAATCGGGCTTCTGGTGCAAGTGTTGTACCTTGAAAAAAAAAGTCAGAAGTAAATTATAAGAAGACAAGTGAATGCTCAGACTCAAAGACAAGCATTTCCAAGTGCAGAAAAGTAACACTGAGCAAGGCTTCCAGACAAATGCCTACACTAAAGGGTTTTTAGGTACTGTCTTACTTCCCTTAACTGCTTTATTTTAAACGTTGAAAACACAGGCTGGCTGTGATATTAGCAGCGTTTGAATGATAATTAATTCTAATGAGTACGCCAGCAGCAATGCAACACTACGACATGCCACACGCATTCATGAGGCTGAAAGCGATAGCGATCAGCCTACACAGAGAGCTGCAGCCCCAGAGCCGAACCAGCTACCCTGCCTCACTAACCTCAGCCACGATTCACAGCATTTCCCCCTCGCTTTTACCCTTTCCCACCTATACTTGTAGCCACAAATTCAGACTTCTTTACTCGGGAGGGTACTCCCACTAAAATCCATCAGAAAATAAGTGTTTCAGGACCACGGGTCAGGAAGCTGAAAGCCCGGAGCCCAGACTTCGGGAAAGCGAGCAGCTTACACCAAGTGCATGCCTTCTCTCTCAGTCCCTCCTTCCCTTTGTACGTGATCTTAATTAAGCCTCGGGTGTAAAAAGCGTTTCCTTCGCCCTCCCCTGGTTCGCAGCCGGGGGACAGAGCCGGCAGCCCCCGGCCCTCCGAGCAGCGTGGGTGCCCCCAGGCCGGCAGCGATGCTCAGCTCCCTCACTCCCCCTGCCCAGGTGCCGGCCAGACATAGGCGGGATGACGATATTCTTCTTTCACCCCGACTTTCCCCTTTTCACCGTCACGGGGACGACACCCGCTCCCTCCCACGCCGCGTGGGCTGGCTGTCAGGCCCAGCCCTGCCCAGGCTTGCCCCAGCATCCCCGGAGGGGCGGGTACCTGCTGCCGGGGACCACACCGGCGGATGTCACACCGGGAGGCCGCAGCGTCCGCCGCCCCCTCAGCCTGCTAGAGCGCGGGGTGCCGGGCACCCTCCCCCCAGTTTTGTGGGGGAAGGAAGATGGG